>JACEIK010003134.1:32995-62724 GCA_018107945.1 Datura stramonium | reverse complement strand
GATTAGATTGATACCTTAGTCCAGTCCCTGTGGGATCGATACTTGGCTTACTTGAGCCATTTTACTACTTATTCGACCACGTGCACTTGCGTGTAGTCATTCAGACACCCGAACAGTTCCCCATCATTTTTCAATGAAGCTTACCATCGTCTATTGACAAAGCTCAATAATCAAATACATATGAAATCTGAAATCATATATATAAGGAGCACTATCCTCAAACCATACCACAAGCTAAATATAAATGGGAGTCTTCGCTCCAAAACCATGTTGTAAGCTTCATTCGTAAAATCATAACTCATACTTGAACATATGAGCATTGCCTAATACTTTAACATGCTTGAAATGCATAATTCACTTGAAAACATGATCATAAACATGGGTAACTTGAAAACATTCTTTTCATCAAAATATCTTCTCATACTTAAACATTCATCATAAATCTCAACTTTCATGAACTTCTAATAATTGGGCATTTTAACTTATAAAGCTTGAAATATGATTTTAATTAAAAACAATGTAAAACTTGCCTATAAATCATAATTCAATAGTAGAAACACATTAAAATCATACCCATGTAGAGAATTAGAAATTTCTTGCATTGGGTTAAAACCCCATAGAATCAACATAGGAATTTGCATGATTTAGAGAGAGATTGGGCATTGGAGTGAACGGATTCACCCATTTCTAACCCTACATACCTGAAAGGGTTTGATTCTACCACTTCTCTGATTGCCTAAGAAAGGTTTGAAGAAGAACCTTGAAGGATTAGCCTTGATCACCTCTCTAGACTCTTACTCTTGCATGCATAAATAGGAATGACTTAGAATAGATTTTTCCCTCTTCAAAACCCATTATTCATAGCTTAAAATGACGTAGTTTAGGCCTTAGGATCATAGGAATTACGGAAAATCCCTTAATAAATTCGCAGAAAATAACTAGCTTCCAGTCCCCACGAGGGACTGGAAGACTCGTTACTCAAGACCACGACTCATGGCATTAGTCGTCGAGTACATTGCCCAGTAATTACAGTAGTTACAGGTGACCATGACTTGTCACCTTCACTTCCTTAAATTTCAAATTGTATCCAACATGCTAGCCACGACCCATCCCACGAATCATGAGGACTGACCATGACTTGTGGTCAGGTCCGTGGGTACCTCAAATTCCAAAATCTCAACCAATGCCTTTAACCTCACCACGAGTCTCCTCATGACTCGTGGTCTACCCCACGGGTCATAGAATGACTCGTTCTATGACCTGGTGCTACATTTTCAATTTTTCTCCATTTCAACTCCCAAGTTTGATCTTTAAACTTTCAAGGTATAACAAGTCCCCACGAGGCACTCCACGAGTTGTGCGGTTGGCAACGACTCGTGGGGCCCATCATGGAGTGCACTGGATTTGCTTAATTTCTTCTCTTCTCTTTCCACAGGTAACTTGATGAGTCGTGAAGTGCACAACGACTCGTCCCCTCTTCCATGATCACCACTATCTCGGGACCCCATCTTAGATCTCTAGCCTCCACCTGAAGGACAACCTAACGAGTCATCGGCTTCCTAACGACTCATTGGGTCGTCCACTCCCACAGAACTTCACTGCTCCATCTCCTCCTTCTCACGACTGCCCTGACAGTCGTTACCTGAAATGAAAACTCATCAGGTCGTCCGTTGTCACTAGAACTTGCTGCACCTCCTGACTGCTCCTCACAGGTCTGACCACGACCCGTCAAGTTACCTAATGAGTCATTCCACGACTCATTCTGAGGCAAATTTTCCACTTCCCTACTTATTCCTCATTTAAAGTCTGGGCCGGATCTTAAAAACTTTCGGGGTGTTATAATATCTCCCCCTTGGGAACATTCATCCTTGAATGTTGTCTAAGAATCTACAATGCACTAGAACGCCCTTGTTGACTAAAAGGACATAGGTGGAACTAAAATCCCCAAATAGATCAGTACAATTGAAACCAATGGAGTATTTGACTTGGGCTGATCTTACATATCCAAACTAAGCATCTAAATCGCACATGTATGCTGATACATGACAGGGATAATAAGACATGAAACTGACATGGAACTAGATAAAACACTGAGAAGGATTCTTTTCCTCTAACTGGCACTGAGCTAATATGGATTGAGCCTTCATTCTCACATCTTCTTCTGATACTGAGCTAGAATTCATAATATCTTGTCTACTGAAAGTAAGGAACTCATAAACACAGATCATTCATGACATCTAAAACTGAGCATATACATTAGGTAACCTAACCTGCTAAGCTAGTAAAGAAACTTCTAAAGACTGAGTTCGAGCTAAACATACTAGAAGACATGAGTTAGCACACATAGCTGGTTCATAACATGAAGATGAGCCTTAAGGATTTATAGAGTAATACTGGCATCGCTTTCTGAAGTGGCTACTTAGAAGTTCTAGAAGTCTGAACATAAGAAAGGGGTAGAGCATAGCTTCAACTGAAACACAGGAGTGGTTATCTAAACCTGAAGGGGTTGACATACCGCAACTGATAGGGCCAGAATTCCCCTGCTAGCATACTAGAGATCTGGCTTGTCTCACATACTCACCATCTCCCCCTTTGCTTAAAGCCATCATTCTAAGGCTCCTGAATCTTTCTTAAGGTCGGGGCTAAATCACTAACTCTTAGCTTCTCTTTCACCTCTAATGTTCACTGCAAGCCTTATCCTCGCAACTATTCACATCACATATCGACAATCTCTCCCCAAAAACATCATAGAGCTTCTTATTAAATACAGGGGTTCTAGGCTAGCAACATGCAAAATGTAACACAAAATTCACAACATACCTGTGACTACTATAGGCGACTTGCCCTTATCCTGGTGTGCTGCTAAGGAATAGGAGTAATTTTTATGCTTTCTTCCACCTTTTCTAGATGATGCACCCTATTAAAATGGACGAGCTATAAGAGCTACTGAAGAGGTGGTCGAGGCTCTAGCCTCGCCTCGCTTAGCCGCTGCGCAATCCCCGTGCTTATGACTCAAGTTGCCACACTAAAAATAAGCATCCAAACCGGCCATGAATTCTCCCAAATGGTGCTTCCCATAGCTGGTACACAACGGATACGTAATCTATTTTACCCTAGGCTTGTACAAAGCACTGACCGTCAAAAGTGCTGGGGCTGATGATTACTGCTAGGAGTATGAGTGGTGTCCACCACTTATCCTCTGCTGGGAATGCTCTAAAGCTCGTACCCCTCCCCTCTTGGCCTCTCTCTCTTTTTCTTTAACCTATTCTGCTTCTATTTGTTGAGCGAATATCACCAAACGTGGGAAGTCTATGTCCTTGTGCAACATCGTGGTCCTGTATTCTTTGATCAAAGATTCATACACTCCGTTCACAAACCTGCTCACACGAGCCCTCTGCTCGACCACCATCTCCAGTGCATACTTGGACAACCGGGTAAAGTCCAATGCATAATCTTGGACAGTCATGCTCTTTTGTCTCAAAAAGATGAACTCTGCTGCCTTTGCCTCCCTCAACTCCCTAGGGAAAATCCTGTCCAAGAACGCTGTCATAAACTCATTCCAACCTACGAGGGTTGCTCCCACTCCCCGACTGTCTCTCCTCTGGAAAAACCATATATAAGCGACTCCTTTCAGCTGGTAGGAGGCTGAGTCTGCGCTCTCATTTCCCATCACCCCCATGATTTGGGTGATCTTCTAGATCTCTTCCAAGAACTCATACAGGTCCTAATCTACCTTTGACCCCAAGAATTCAGGTGGATTCATTCTGAGGAAGTCTCTTACCTAGTCGCCGCTACGTTCCCATTCTGGGGAATATGAGCCATTGCCTGCTGATTTATCTTGGCGTTAATGGACTGCGCCAACATATGAAGGGTTTCCCTAAACTTGGCATGAGTGACATGTTTATCCATCAGGTTCGTTGGGGCTAGTGGGGCTTGCTGACGCCCATTACCATTTATTCTTCCATTCGCTCATTTGGGAGGCATTATTTGCGAGTGCGTAAAGCACGAGGCAGGAGAGGAACTGTTAGAGTCTCATACTCTACGCACGATAAGAATTAGGAAGAAATGGGAATATTCCTAAAATGTCTCGTAGCCTCTTCATCATAAGCGTGGGGGGCTTTACACCCATGAAGAAGACTCTACTTAACGCGGCTTTCGGACACCCTAGGACACTCTAAACGTTTGCTCTGATACCAAGTTTGTTACAACTCGGGTTTACACCCTAACCATAACAAGGGAAAACGAACCTCGAGAGGCTCCAAGTTAACCCATGGCATAATCATAGCATATCACTTAATAATAGAAATAGCTAACAGAACATAACTGAGCGGAAGCTAACTGAAAGAGTCTAATTTAAAACCCAGAATAATAAATCTCATAAAACTCCGATACAAGCCGAATCTATCTATATGAGTCTAAAAGGCTCTACTAAACTAATGAGTTGCTGGGACAAGCCCCCAACTAACTCTTAAAGTCTGAAAACTGTAACATAATGAAATAGAAAACATAAATCATGTCCTTTGGAGATGAGGACTCACCACAAGCAGCCGAGATAGGAATGGAGCATATCTAACCACGTGACTAAGTCTGGAAAACTGAATCTATATCATGAAACAATATAGCACATAAAGCATGCAGTAAGTACTTGGAATGTACTGAGTATGCGAGAAGCGTAAGTAATGTAAACATGCAAGTATACAAGAAGGAAGTAAACTAGATACATCGACATGTAACTGAACTAGAATACAACCCTGTCTGAGATAGATATATATATTTCCATTAAGCTTTTATTTGAAAACATTTACCAAAGTATAACCAAATTGATGCATAAGGATTATGTACTGCACATATATTGGGAATTTAAATCTGTAGCTGATATCATACACTGTTCTGATTCTTTGCTAATAATTGAGTCTGTATTCTACTAAACTGATTTTAACTGTAACTTGACATAATACGGAGCTTATCCGGACTAATGTCATAGGAAAAGGGAGACATTTTCTTCTGTGGAGAGTCCTTGACTGACTAAGAGAAACATTCTCAGTTAAAGAGAATCCCTGATTGAGCTAACGGAGACATTCAATGCTAATGAGGATCCTTGACTGAGCTAAGGGAGACATTCTCTGCTAATGAGAATCCCTGGATGAGCTAAGGGAGACATTCTCTACTAATGAGAATCCCTGACTGAGCTAAGGGAGACATTCTATGCTAATGAGAATCCCTGACTGAGCTGAGGGGAAACATTCTTGGCTATGGAGAGTCCAGATAAACTAGAACATAGAGATCACTAGTCTGACGTCATTTTTTTAGTCTAAGACACTTCAGCTAAACAAAGACATGAGCATTCGACTGTTTACATCATACTAAATATCATACTGAATCATTTAGAATTGATCGGGGCTAGTTTCTAATAACAACAAGCCCAAAGGTCTGAAGGATCATTCTTTTGCTTTATCATCTTAATTCATATCATCGTAGTCCTGAATCATCATTTAAAACATACATACTACTTTCATTAAGAATTGATAGGATTAGTTCATACTTTAAACATGTCCACCACATTTGAATCTCGAATTCACATTACATAGCATATGACATATATCTTAGATTCATGTAAGATTCATAGATTCAATTCATACTTCAACATGTACAATGAGATCATCGTGAAAGCATATGAACATTTTCATGGACCCCATTTTGAAATTTACTCTAATTCATGAAGAAGATTCGATAATCATGCCATTACCATAGGTTCAACTCATACCCAAAACATTTACATCGAAATCATAGTGAAAACATATACATACTTCACATTGATCAGCCCATAAGTTATAATCGCATCTCAACATATCTATTAAATCATATATTTTAGGTTTAAAAGGAATTCATACGATCTTCATATAGTTTAGACATGGATACAAGTTCATGATAAAAGAATGTGAATAATTACGAAATCCCACTCGAAGTTCTAGGCTATCTCATGATGAAAACTCTATAATCATGTATTTCCCATATTAAGTAGATAATTTTAGGTATTGTAAGTAATACCATAAGCATACATGACTGTTTATCATAATGGGTCTTTGAATTCATAAAAGGCATAGAAGAAATCATTCATAAATCGAAACCCTAAACCATGCTTTTCTAGAACAAGATATTTGGGTTTTTAATAAGAAGTTTGGGACACAGGGATGGAAGGATGTCCTTGTTGAGAAACCCACACACCTGATTAGAAGGAATTTCCTCTTGAGTTTAACCCTTGAAGCCTTTGAAGAAATCCTAGTTGAATCCTTAGTCATGAGAGAGGAGAGGAAGAAGAATATGAAGGAATATCTTGAGGGAATGAGAGATTAGGATGGAAAAACCCTCAAAAACGTCTCATTCAATGTTGAAAATGACATAGGTTAGGAGTTAGAAGAATAGGATTTTACAAAAACACCCTTGGAAATTCGCAGGAAAAGGCCACCCTACCAGTCCTCACGAGGCACTCCATGAGCCGTGGGGTTGGAAATGACTCGTGGGGCCCTATCATGGAGTACATTGTATTCACTAAATTTCTTCTCTTCTCTCCCCATGGGTCACTTGACGGGTCGTCAAGTGCACAATGACTCGTCCCTTCTTCCGTGATCACCACTATCTCAGGACCCCATCCTAGATCTCTAGCCTCCATTCGATGGCCGACCTAACAAGTCGTTGCCTGCCTAATGACTCATTGAGTAGTCCGTTGCCACTGAACTAACTACTCCTACTCCTCCTTCTCACGACTTCCCTGACAAGTCTTTACCTGACATGAAGACTCGTCAGGTCGTCCGTTGTCATTGGACCTTGCTGCACCTCCTGATTGCTCCTCACGGGTCTGACCAAAACCCCTTAGGTTACCTAACGAGGCATTCCACGACTCGTTCTAAGGAAAATTTTCCACTTCCCTGCTTATTCCATATTTAAAGTCTAGGGTCAGATCTTAAAAACTTTCGGGGTGTTACAGTGATCTTCCATTAGAAACCATATTATAGTCGGTTTGGGGGCTCCCAAGCCCAACTGTCTAAACACTACTAGCGATATAAGATTAATACTAGCTCCCATATCACATAGAGCCTTCACAAAAATAAAAGCTCCAATAGTGTATGGTATGGTGAACGCTCCAGGGTCTTCCTTTTTCTACACAAGGGGTCGAGAAGTTGGTGCACTACAGTGGTGCAAATTATCTAGAAGTTCAAAGCTCACAGTCCTCTTCTTAGTGATAAGGTCCTTCATAAATTTCGCGTAGTCAGGCATTTGCTCATGTGCCTCAACTAAGGGAATGTAAAAAATAATTATTTTAGCATTGAAATGAATTTGTGATACTTCCCATCTTTGACCTTCTTCTTCAGCCTCTGCAGGAAAGGTGGAAGAGGTCTAGGAATGGGTGTTAAATTTTGAGATGCCTCCTTCTCCTTCGATTTTTAGACCCATGCTCCTTTGAACTACTAAGAGCTATCTTCTCAACTACATCATCAACCAAAACCTGATCCTCGGAGTCCACTACCTTATCATCATCAATCAATGTGGGCTCAACTACTTCATTAGTCACAACTGGCATAGGAGGGTCAACATTTACCTTCCCACTCCTAGTAGTAACAGCCATGTAATGATTGTCATTTTTCGGATTCTGAACTGTGTTATTGGGAAGTATGCCCTTTTTCCTCTAGTTCATAGCAACAAACATCTGACCAAGCTGTTATTCAATGTATTTAAATGGCAACTGCATTTAACAGCACCTTTTGGTTCATCCTGTAAACATCAGCATGAATTTCCTTAAAATGGCCATTTGTTGCCTCCATCTACTTCAAGACTTTGGCTAGCATATGTTCCACCCTCGAACCACTAGATTCTGGTTCACGGTTCCTTGGAGGGACATAAAAGACCAATTCTATCTTTTTTGTACTCATTACCCTTTTTCCAGTCACCATTATCTTTGCCTCTACTCCAATCCCTATATTAGCCCCGATTGTAATTATTGTCTCTGTAATAGCTCCAACATTGATTCCCTTTATTTTGATGCCAAGATTCTTGGTTAGACCCTTGCGCATTGGCCAAAAAACATGCCCCTTTATCATTCAAATAATTTTATTTCTCCTCAGACTCTAACTCTCCTCCATCATTCCTTGGGGCCTTACCTTGAGAACCAAATGCATTTACCTTTTTTGTCCCGTCTTCCATAATATGCTTGGCAAGGAATCCTATCGTGGTTTTTATTTCGTCATTATCATGATCTCGCTCTTCATCCTTCCTCCTTTGCTCCGCAGACATACCTACCACATAAGTACCCGCAAGAACTTCTGACTCTCTTGTGTGCCATGCGCTGTTGGTTTTGGTTTTCCTATCAAGTACCAATCACGACTCGAACATTGTCCCTGATCGTCATGGGACAAGGAACTCCGAGAGGCTCTAAGTTGACTGATGGCATGAACATTGTTGCGCCCCAGAGCACGTGCAAACGTATGCGGTCGTACAAGTAGTAAAGTGATTCTGAAGAGACGGATATTGAACCCACAGAGACTGGACTATTTCAGCGAATATTTAAGTTAGGTGTTAAGTTAAATTTCATAAGTGTTGTTTTTCGATGTTTTGATTGTTTTAACTAAATCTAAGTGATGATCACAAAATAATCGGGAAATAATAATAAGAAGCATCTAGGGTTAAGGCCTGATAATCATGCAATGCTACAATTCATAATGGTTCAAGTACATGAAATTCAATTATTGTCTCACAGAGTTAATATGCAGTGTTCATGGTCTTTTGAGCCTCTAAACACAACAAACTAGTCTCACACCTACATCGTTGAGCGGGGATGTGGCGTCCTAATTCTTGAGCAATTTAACAACATAGATGTGGTTTACGGGGTTATGCTCTTGATTATGGACTTTTGTACCTCTAATCATTTAACCTAACTTAGTTTCACAACTACTTCTACGAGCGGTGATGTCACAATTTTAATTCGGTGTCTAGCTATCTTCCCATTTAATTAATCAAGCAAGGAAAGTTAGGTATAATTACTATCCTAACCGTGAATCCTATCTTGAAGACAAGAACTTGCTCCTTGCATTCTATTGTTCTAACCCAGGGTTACTCTTTCGATCTTTGACCTAAGATTAACATGTTTGTTTCAATGGTGATCAAGCATTAAAATAATAATTAGTAAGAATGCAAGACAAAACAACAAAGAAACTTGAACCAAAAATGAATTAATGCAATTACATTCACATTATGTGGCCTCACCCTAGAAGAAGGGTTTTAGCCACTTATGTTCATACAATCATTCAAAACCATCTTTGAATCAAAGTATTCACAAGAATGGATAAAAGAGAATAAAAGAAATCAAACCCTAAGTAGAAGTTCCTTCATTCTCCCTTTGCTCCTTTCCGTTCTTCCCAAAATATTTCGTGATAATTGATTTTAGAAGCTAAGGGTTCTATTTATACCAGGTGAAAAATTTCAGATATTGGTCGTGGGTGAACTGCCTCTGTGTCACGGACCTGTTCGCCTAAAATTTCCTCCGTGACATGGAGGTATCGCGCAGGCACACTATTATTGGAGTTGGCAATTGTATGGCAGAGGTTCATCGAGCATGACACAGACACCGGCGCGCTGCTCATGCGCCATGGCATGGACTGGACTCGGAGATCGCAAGGCGTGGCATGGGATTATCGCACGACGTCACTGGAATGGCATGCCTCTCGTGCGCACATGCTGGGTGTGGCACGCTTCCTTGCGCGCAGATGCCTTGTCATGGCACAGAGCTCACCGCGCTGCACATGCTACGTGGTATGTTGTGTGGCTCAACAGGTCCATACACTTGTGCAACATCATGCGACTCTTTTGCCTTTTATTCCGAGCTTCTTCCTTAAGCTTTAACCATCATATTTAGTCCCTCCTAAGAATATTACACCTACAAAACAAAGACTAATCATGTTGGTTAGTTCTGGCACGCAATTAAACATAAATACATGAGAATGTAATCACATAATTTGACGAACATGACTAAACTAAGTTATAAAATAGCACTCGGGCATGAAATTATGCACAAGATCAAACATAACATCTAAGCTCAACATTTTTAATGCATAAATCTAACATATAAAGCATAGCAAAAGTCTGAAAATATGATAACATTGAATAATTGAATACATAACACAAGTCTGAAGTTGAACATATACTGTGTGATAAGCCTCTACTACTGACGAGTTGGTGGGACAAGACCACAACTCTGACTGGGAGATGCTAACACTGAAGATCTGGCTAGCGGCAAGACTGACCCTGAATATTTGAGCCTGTATAAGGAAACGATATATCAAAGAGTATGCGACAAGTACGTGAAATATACAGAGTATGCAAGGTAAGTAAAACTACTAAGTAAGTAAAATCATGAAATCAAGAATATCATAAACATTTCATCATAAGAGTCTGAGAGTAGGGCTTACATGCTATATCTAAAAACATGATTTGAACATAACTAAATATCATAACTAAACCGAATGACTCAAAGCTGAAAACTGATAATCACAAGTAAAACTAAACATTGGGTCAAAGCTACTAAAAACATAATACCTTAACTAATGAACATGTATATTGAAATCATGAGGAACAATGGGAGACTCGTCATATAACCGACATTACCACGATAGAGCTTACGTGGTCCCGACTATTACACTCAAGTGGGCAGCGCCGTCCAAAGCTTTGCTAGGGCTAAGGATGCTACAATGATATCGATATCAAGCTGAAGGCCCCTTGGGGGCAGGGGTAGCTCACAAGGGAGGTCCTAAATAATTTAACATGCCTACGTCGGCACATAGTTTTGAGCCATAGGGTTGAATGACCCTTAGCCTACTCGGTGCTAGACACTACTCCCAAAAATATGTGTATTCTTTCAATCATTTTTCAATGAAGCTGACTATCGTCTAGTGATGAAGCTGAATCATGACATGACATACTTATTCCGAAAATATAACATGAAGAGCCTTGGGCTCGAATCATACCACATGCTGAAAAGAGTGGGAGTCTATACTCCAAAACCATATGGTAAGCTAATAACATGAAATTTTAATAATTCATGAAACATACTTGATCAGATGGGCTTTCCCAATTCTTAACATTCTTGGAATAGACTTTGATTACTCAAAACATGAACATAAACATGGGTAATCCGAAATAATACTTCCATTATGAACATATCATCATAACTAGAAGCATAGATCATAATCTCATCTTTTCATGAACTGTCATAGATGGGCATCTTATTTGTAAAACTTTGAAATCATAATATATAATTGAAAACATTATAAAACATGCCCATAGATCATAATTCAGCATTAGAAACATGCAATAAAGATTACCCATGATAGGTACTTAGAGGATTCACAAGTTGGGTTAAAATCTCATAGATTCATCAATATAGCAATCATATGAAATTGAAGAGGTATTGGGAATAGGAGTGGATGGACACACCCGTTCATAAACCTACACACATAGGAGAATCTAATTTCACAACCTTCTTGAGAGCACAAAGGAATTTGGGAAATAACTTGATGAATCTAAGCTTGATCACCCCTTAGAACTACTAGGCTTCCATGCATGGAGAGGAATAGGCTTAGGATGGGCTAAAACCCCTTAAAACACACTTATCTGAGCTTTAAATGATGTAGTTTAGGCCTTGGGACCTTAGAAATTACAGGAAAACCCTTAACAAATACACAGGAAAATACACACTACCAGTCCCAACGAGGGACTGGATGACTCATCATCACTCACCACGACTCATAGTCATCTCTCGTTGCCAAAATTGGAAAATTCGTCATCACTGGTCACCAAAAGGGACACCACGACTCATGGTGTGCTGGAGGAGTGGTGGTGACTAGCCACTAGGAGCACTATCAAAACTTCTAACCTTCAAATCAAACATCTTACCACGGCTAACATGCTGATTTGTGGTGTTGACCACGACTCGTGGTGTCACTCGTGGTCAGCCCAGAAACCAAGAAATTCAATCAAGTTTCCTTCCTCCCAACGAATCACCCAATGACTTGTGGTGCACCTCACCGGTCACTGGACGACTCATCCTGTGACCTGGTGTAGAAAATCATATTTTCTCCGTTCCAACCCTCGAGTATAATCTTAGAGCTTTTAGGGTATTACAATATCTCCCCCTTGTGAACACTCATCCTCGAATGTGGGTAAACCTATTGTAAATCTAAGAAATGCAATCATCATGCTAAATACTGAACATTTAAGGCTGAAAACCGACAGAGTGACTAACTACGGAGTGAATTACATGACTGAACTGAATTCGTTAATCATACATACATATATTGACATGAAAAAAACTAGGGCACATGAACTGAACATGAAAATGAATAGAGTACTAGGGAGGAAACTGATACCTCAAGTAGAACTGAGCTGGAAGGGAATAGATGCGGGTTTTTAGCCATTATATTTGCTTTGGCTTCCCACATAGCTCCCTCAAAACGCTGGTTCCTCCACAAAACCTTGATTGAGGCTACTTCTTTTTTTCTTAGCTTCCAAACCTAATGATCAAGTATTTCCACTAGAACGTCCTCATAGCTAAGACTATCCTTCACACCCACGCTCTCTACCGGGACAACTAAAGCTGGGTCACCCAGGCACTTTTCAAAAAGCGACACATGAAACACTGGATGTATTGAAGCCAATTCTGAGGGCATCTCCAACTCATATGCTACCTTGCCAACCCGTCTCACAATCTGGTATGGACCAACATAACAGGGACTGAGTTTTCCCTTCTTTCTGAATCTCGTCACTCCCTTTATGGGAGATACCTTCAGAAACACCCAATCATCAACTTCAAACTCAAGTTTTGTCCTTCTCACATCCGCATAAGATTATTGGCGACTATGAGCTATTTTCAACCTTTCCCTTATAGGCTAAACCCTCTCCATAACCTCATGGACCTAATTTAGTCCTATCAATGTAGCTTCACTAACTTTCAACAACCCAATAGGCGATCTACGTCTCCGCCCATATAGAGCCTCAAACGGAGCCATCTGAATGCTTGAATGGTAGCTGTTGTTATATGAAAACTCAATGAGAGGAAAATGATCATCCTAACTACCCTTGAAATCTATCGGACATTCTCTCAACATATCTTCTAGAGTCAGAATGATCTGCTCGGCCTGACCATCTATTTGTGAGTGAAATGTTGTGCTAAGCTTGACCTGAGTATCAAGTCCCTTCTAAAACAATCTCCAAAATTGGGAGTTAAACTAAGTACCTCTATCTGTGATGGACAAGGGCACTCTATGCAACCGAACTAACTCTCGAATGTACAATTTGGCATAATCCTCCGCTGAATGGATAGTTTTGATCGGTAGAAAATGAGCTGCCTTAGTCAACCCTTCTACAACCACCCAAATAGAATCATACCGTCGACCATAGCGAGGAAAACCAGTAATGAAGTCCATATTGATATCCTCCAACTTTCAAGTAGGGATACTAATATCTTGGAGCACACCTCCAGGTCTTTGATGCTCAACCTTTACCTGTTGACAATTCAAACACTTACTCATAAACTCTGTTATGCCCTTATTCATGCCACTCCACCAATAGATCTCCAGTAGGTCACGGTGCATATTGGTAGCACCTAGATGTATAGAATATATGGAACCATGAGCCTCATGCAACATCCGATCTCTCAAATCATCAACACTCGGAACAAACATATGACCCTAATATCGAAGCACACTATCTCCCTCTTGGGAGAAGACCTCCACTTTTTGATTCTAATCAACTTCCTTTAGCTTTACCAAATAGGATCCTCATCTTTTCTATCTTTGACCTCAGTCACCAAGGAAGATTCTGATCCATTCTGAACAATGACACCACCATCAGTCGAGTCAACAAGGCGAACTCCTAGTCGTGCAAGCCGATGCACATCCTTGATTAACTCTTTCCTTTACTCATCTACATGGGACACACTCTCTATAGGAAGAATTCTAAGAGCATCTGCCACCACAACCTTACCCGGATGATAAAGGACACTCATATCATAATCTTTCAAAAGCTCAAACCACCTCCGCTGACGTAGATTTAAATCCTTCTGGGTAAACATGTATTGTAGGATTTTGTGGTCCGTAAACACATCTACATGGACCCTATATAGATAGTGTTTCCAAATCTTTAGAGAAAATACTACTGCTACCACCTCGAGGTCATGAGTCGAATAGTTCTTTTCATGGACTTTCAGTTACCTAGAAACATAGGTTGTAACCTTATCTTGTTGCATTAATACACAACCAAGGCTGATCCTCGAGGTGTCGCAATACACCACAAACCCATCAGTACCCTCAGGTAGGGTCAACACCGGTGCTGAGGTGAGTCGAGTCTTCAACTCTTGGAAGCTCTTCTCATAGGCTTCCGATCATTGAAACGTCACCTTCTTCTGGGTTAACTTCGTCAACGGTGGCACAATGGATTTAAATCCTTCAATAAATCTCCTGTAGTAGACAGCCAAACCTATGAAACCCTGATATCTGAAGGAATAACTGGTCTAGGCCAATTCTTCACTGCTTCTATCTTTTGAGAGTCCACCTGTGCACCCTCACTTGACACCACATGGCCCAAAAGAGTTGCTGAGTTTAACCAAAACTCACATTTGTTGAACTTAACATACAACTAGCGATCCTTAAGAGTCTGTAGCACCACGCTCAAATGAGCGGCATGATCCTCCTCACTCCGAGAGTATATGAGAATATCATCTATGAATGCAATCATGAACATATCCAAATATGGCTTGAACACCCTGTTCATCAAATCCATAAAAGCTGCAGGAGCTTTCGTTAGTCCAAAAGACATAACTACAAACTCATAGTGACCATACTGAGTCCTGAAGGCTGTCTTCGGGATGTCACTCTCTCTAACTCTAAGATGATGATATCTGGAGATGAGGTCTATCTTTGAAAAGAACTTAGCAACTTGAAGTTGGTCAGACAAGTCATCAATCCTGGGGAGAGGATACCTGTTCTTGATTGTAATCTTGTTCAACTATTGATAATCAATGCACATCCGAAGGGAACGATCCTTCTTTTGGACAAAAAGCATCGGTGCACCTCATGGGGATTTGCTCGGTCAGATAAAGCCATTATTTAAGAGGTCCTTCAACTGCTCCTTCAACTCCTTTAGCTCAGCTGGAGCCATTCAGTAAGGAGGAATAGATATAGGCTATGTATCGGGAAGAAGGTCAATACCAAAATCGATCTCCCGCTCGAGAGAAATTCCCAATAAATCATCTGAAAACACCTCTAGATATTCGCACACTACAGGAACTAATTGGATAGCCGGGGTTTGGGACATAGTATCCTGAACCCTAGCTAGATGGTACTTTCAACCCTTAGAAATCATCTTTCTAGCCTTAAGGTAGTAAATGAAGCAACCTACAGGCACAACTGAACTACCCTGCCACTCTTGGACTGACTCACCCAGAATCGGAACTCTATCGCATAGGTTCTACAATTTACTAAGGCATAACATGCATGCATCCAATCCATGCCAAATATAACATCAACATTTGTCATGGCTAGCCTTACTAAATCTAGTGAGGTGACATTATGAAGGACTATGATAGGCAATTTCGATATACCCATTGAGTTATAACTACATCACCGATTGGAGTAGAGACTGAGAAGGGTTCTGATAGGATTTTGGGATTGACTCCGAAACTACTAGCAACATAGGGCATAACAAAATATAATGTATCCCCTAGATCTAACAATGCATATACATCAAAGTGAAATACGCGTAACATTCCAGTGACTACATGTGGAGAGACCTCTTAGTCCCAACGAGATCCGAGGGCATAGAATCTATTTTGACACTGACCACCACCCGCACTAGTGTATGCACCCTGTTGAGCTCTACCTGCTGAACTAGTGACTAGGCCTCGGCCCCTATCATGGCCCTGTCTCGCTGCTGGATAATCTCTGAGCATATGTTCGGGTTTCCCACACCTGAAACAAGCACCTGTACCTGCTAAGAACTGACCCGTGTTTTCCGACCACACCTGCCATACTGTGGGATGCTGGATTCTGCTGGTCTACACCCCTGACCTCGAGACCTGATGCTCGTCCCCTCTAGTCGTGCCTAGATCTAGATGGAATACTCATAGCTGATGACATCAGGGCTGAAGATCTCTGGTGGGACTGCGAACAGTGCCCACCACAAGGTCTGTTCAAGGAGAATCCAAAGCTATTAGTCCTGGCCCTCTTGGCCTCCCTCTCCCACTCACTCACCCGGACCTCCTTCATCTGCTGGGCAAACAGAACTATCTGTGTGAAATAAATGTCCTGATGAAGCATTGCGATCCAGCAATCTTTGACCAAATAGTCTGTTATCCCATGCACGAACCGACTCACTCGGGCTCTCTGATCTATCACCATATCAGGTGCATACTTGGACAAGCGAGTGAACTCCAAAGCATACTCATGAATTGTTATTTTACCCTGTCTTAGGCTTAAAAACTCAGCTGCTTTAATTTCCGTCATCTCACGAAGGAAGAATCGATCTAGAAATGCGGTGTGGAACTTATCACAACAAATGGGGCCTACTCCAACTGTCCTGCTATCCTTTCATTACTTGTACCAGATGTACGCAACCCCTTTCAACTGATATGAGGCTAAATCTGTGCACTCCTCCCTAGTCACCCCTATGATCTGGGTGATCTTCAATTCTTCATTAATAAACTCATGTGGATGCTCGTCCACTTTTGACCCAAGGAACTCCAGAGGGTTCTTCCTTAGAAAATATCTGACTCTCGCCGTTGTTGCATCCCTATTCTGAGGGAATGCGCTACCGCCTGTTGATTGACTTGGGTGGTCAAGGAATGAGCTAACATCTGATGGCATCCCTAAACTCTGTATTTGCCACCTGCTCGAGTACATAATCCTCGGGGGCTCGTGGGGCCTATTGGTTCCCATCCCCATTGCCATTCTCGTGTCTGTTTCCATTTTCGTTCCTTCTTCTGTTAACTCGGTGAGGAGGCATGCTTCTGCAAATGCATGTAGCATGAGTTAGAAGGATAGAGATACATTTCATCGCACGACATAGATCATGAAAAAAGGAACATTTCCTAAACATATCATAGCCTCTTTATCATAAGTGTGGCGCGCTTCACACCTATGAAAAAGGCTCTACTTAATGCGGCTTTCAGACATCCTAGGATACTTCAAAACCTAATGCTCTGATACCAAGTTTGTCATGACTCGAACATAAGCCCGGATCGAGACACGGGACAAGGAACCCTGAGAGGCTCTAAGTGGACCCATGGCATGAACATAACATCTAAGTTAAACATCTTTAATGTGGAAATCTAACATATAACAAAGCAGAAGTTTGAAAATATGATAACATCGAATAAGTGAATACATAACACAAGTCTGAAGCTAAATAAATATTATGTCTGATAAGCCTCTACTACTGACAAGTTGATGGGACCCCAGCTAACTCACTAAAGTATGAAACTGAAAACATTGAACATAACTAATAAGTAGGCCCCTTGAAAGATGAGGATTCACCAACTCTGACTAGGAGATGCTAACACTGAAGATATGGCTAGCGGAGGGACTGAGCCTGAATATATAAGTCTATATCATGAAATGATACATCATAGAGTATGTGGTCAGTACGTGGAATGTATTGAGTATGAAAGGTAAGTAAAACCACTAAGTAAAATCATGAAATTATGTATATCATAAAAATTTAATCATAAGAGTTTGAGAGTAGGGCTTGCATGCTATTATCTGAAAGACATGATTTGAAAATAACTGAATATCATAATTGAATGAATGACTCAAAGCTAAAAATTGATAATCATAAGTAAAACTGAACATTTGGTCAAACCTGCTGAAAACATAATAAATTAACTGATGAACATGCATAACTGAAATCATGAGGACAATGGGAGACTCGTCATATAACCAACATTACCACGGTAGATCTTACGTGGTCCCGACTATTACACTCAAGTGGGCGGAGCCATCCAATGCTTTTCCAGAGCTAAGGATGCTAAAGTGATATCGATATCAAGTTGAAGGCCCCTTAGGAGCAGGGGAAGCTCACAAATAATCTGAACATACCTACATTGGCACGTAGTTCTGAGGCATATGGTTGACTGACCCTTAGCCTACCCGGTGCTAGACAATACTCCCAAAAACATGCATATTCTCTCCTTTTTTTAATGAAGCTAACCATCATATAGTGACGAAGATGAATCATGACATGACATACATATTCTAAAAACATAACATGAAGTTCCTTGGGAGAGAATCATACCACAAGCTGAAAAGAGTGGGAGTCTAGACTCCAAAACCATGTGGTAAGCTAATAACTTGAAATTTAGTTAAGTCATGAAACATACTTGATCATATGGGCTTGCCCAATAATTAACATGCTTGGAATAGACTTTGATTACTCAAAACATGAACATAGACATGGGTAATCTAAAATCATACTTCCATCATGAACATCTCATCATAATAAGAAGCATAGATCATAATCTCATCTTTTCATGAACTTCCATAGATGGGAATCTTTTTTATAAAACTATGAAATCATAATTTGTAATTGAAAATAATATAAAACATGCCCATAGATCATAATTCAACATCAGAAACATGCGTAGAAATTACCCACGATAGATGCTTAGAAAATTCACAAGTTGGGTTAAAACCCCATAGATTCATCAACTTAGCAATAAGATGAAATTGAAGAGGGATTGGGAATTGGAGTGGATGGATACACTCATTCATAACCCTATATACCTAGGAGAATCTTATTTCACAACCCTCTTGACATCCCAAAGGAATATGGGAAGAACTTGATGAATCTAAGCTTGATCACCCCTTAGAACTACAAGGCTTGCATGCAGAAGAGGAATAGGCTTAGGATAGGCTAAACCCCCTTAAAACACACTATTTGAGATTAAAACAACCTAGATTAGGCCTTGGGAATCTTAGGTATTATGGAAAAGCCCTTAAAAAATTCACAGGAAAATACACACTCACTGCCGATCCTAATGAGGGACTGGACAACTCATCATCACTAACCATGACTCGTGGTCATCTCTTATTGCCAGAACTGAAAATTCATCATCACTGGTCACCACGAGGGATACCACAACTCGTGGTGTACCCGATGACTCATGGTGACTAATCGTTAGGAGCACTGTCAAAACTTCCAACCTTCAAATTAAACTTCTGATCACAGCTAACATGAAAACTCATGGCTTCACTCGTGGTTAGCCCCGAATCTAATAAATCCAATCAAATTTTTCTTCCTCTCAACGAATCACCTAATGACTCGTGGTGCACCTCATGGTTACTAGACGACTCGTGTTGTAACCTGATGTAGAAAATCCTATTTTCTCCGTTTCAACCCTCGGGTCTAATCTTAGGGCTTTCGGGGTATTACAGTACCTCAGCAACCTCATCATATGTGTGACTCAGGAATGTTCCACAGGAGATAGTATCAACCACCACCTTGATATTAATATTCAGAGACCTATAAAATATCTCCAACTTTGTATCATCCGGGATTCAGTGGTTTGGCACTTTCTTCAGCTTTTTGTTAAACCACAACCAAGTCTAATGGAGTTCTTAAGAATTCAACTATCTAAAGTTATAAATCTCATCCTTCAGTTGCAATGCTCTAGATGTTTGAAAGAATCTCTTAAGAAAAGCCCTTTTGAGCTCCCTCCATGTAGTAATAGAATCATTTGGAAATTCAGCCAACAAAAATATTGCCTCACTTCACGGTGAAAAGGGGAATAACCTCAGCCTTATTGCATTCTGACTTACCTCCAGTTGTTTGTATACCTTGAAAATACCCACAAAATTAATCAAGTGAGTATGTGCATCATCAGTAGCATGACCAGTGAATATGCCCTTCATATTGAGCAATTGGAGCATTGCACTAGTAATATCAAACTTTTCCCCAGCAGGCAAAGGGGGAGGGACAATAGCACCAGTGGACCGACATCATCAGTATCAGCATTATCATCATCATCAAAGTATCAGTGCCTCTGCTGCTCTTGACAACTTTTCCTTCTAGCTCACTCAGCTTCGGCAACATGACATTTCTCTTCAGCAAGCCTCACTCTCTCTCTTTCTTATGCATGAGCTTGTTCCTTAGCCAACATTCGGGTTGTTGCTTTTTCCATCGTCTATTTCCTTCGAACATTAGCCATTCCTTATATTTCTCAGAGTTTGATCAAGTTTGAGATCAAATGGAACTATGATTTTCCTTTTCTTGGAGTACTAGGCATACACGAACCTGAGACCTATAAAGAAACAAAAACAACAAAGAAAAAAATAAAAAAGGAAATAAGAACCAATAGCAAATCAAACAAAATTAACTAAAGCCTAAGATGTATTTCCCCGTGGCCTGAGTAACGAGTTGTCCAGTCCCTCATGGGGACTGACAGTCAATTAATTTCTGGGAATCTAGTAAGGGCTTTTTCGTAATTTCTATGATCCTAAGGCCTAAACTATGTCATTTTAAGTTATGAATGATGAATTTTAAAGGGTTAAGTACATTTTAGGCCATTCTTACTCATGCATGATGAATTTTAAAGGGTTAAGTACATTTTAGGCCATTCTTACTCATGCATGCAAAGATAGATAGTTAGAGAGGTGACCAGGCTTGTTTTCCTTGAAGTTCTCTTCAATTCCTCTTGGATAATCAAAGAAGTATAAGAATCAGCTACAATCAGGTATGTAGGGTTATGAATGGGTGACTTTTTTCACACCCATGCCCAATCCCTCTCTAATTCATGAAAATCTATGAGTCGATTCTATGGGGTTTTAACCCGATGCATGAAATTCCTAAATCTATGTCATAGGTATGATCTAAATAGGTTTTAATTGATGAAGAATGATTCATGGGCAAGATTTATCATATTTTCAATTACTAATCATGTTTACTAGTTTTCCAAATTATGATGCACATTCATGAAAGCTTATGACAAGATGAGATTTAAGAAGTATGTTCATGCATGATGGATTTTGATGAGAAAAGCATGTTTCCAATCTACCTATGTTATGTTCATGTTTTTGAAGTGAATCAAGTAAATTTTCAAGCATGTTAAAGCATCGTACAATGCCCATCTGTTTAAGTATGATTATGATATTACAAATTTAGCTTACCATATGGTTTTGGAGCGAACACTCCCATTTATGTTCAGCTTGTGGTATGGTTTGAGCCAAGGCTCCTCATGTATGATTCATATTTATGCATTTAGGATTATTCAGCTTCGTTAATAGATGATGGTCAGTTTTTTTGAAAAATAATGGAGAGCATACGCATGATTTTTAGAGTAGTGTCTAACACTGAGTAGGCTATAGGTCAGTCCACCCTATGCCGCTAAACTACGCGCCAACGTAGGTATTATCGGATTATATTGGGACCTCCTATGGGAGTTATCCCCTGCCCCGATTGGGCCACATGTTTGACATCGGTATTATGGTATCGTCCCTAGCCCTGGCAAGACTTTGGACGGCTCTACCCACCTGAGTGTGTTAGTTGGGACCACGTAAGCTCTATCGTGGTATGTCGGTTAAAAGACAAGTCTCCCATTTTTCATCATAATTTCAGTTATACATGTTTATCATCCATGATTTATATATATATNATATATATATGTGTGTGTGTGTGTGTGTGTGTGTGTGTGTGTGTGTGTTCTTAGCAGGTTTGACCCAATGTCCAGTTTTACTTATGTTTATCAGATCTTAGCTTTAGGTCAATTGATTCAGTTATGAGGATATGTTATGTTGAAATCATGATTCCAGAAAGATAGCATTTAATCCCTACTCTTATATTCTTATTTTTTTATGTTTTACATAATGCATGTTTTAATGATTTCATTTATTTAAGCGGTTTTACTTACCCTGCATACTTTATGCTGTATCATTTCATGAAACAGGCCTCGACATTCAGACTTAGCTCTGTCAGTAGCCAGTTCCAGAGTTAGTTCCCAGCTTGTAGGTGAGTCCTCATCTCCCAAGGACCATGCTTTATCATACTTCTTCATGTATTTTCAGTTTTCATCTTAACAAGTTAGTTGGGGTCCTGTCCTATCAACTCATCAGACTTAGAGGCTTCCCAGAAAAAAGAATGTATTCAGCTTTAGATTGTGTGCATTCTGATGTTATGTTAAATTCACACTTCTGCTAAGTTATCATGATAATTCTTCAGTTTTATTGATTGAGTTAGACGAATGCTTATGTCATGGGTTGACTTGGGGTCTCTCGAGGCTCCTTGTCCCGTGTCTCGATTTGGGTCTCCATTCGGGTTGTGAAAAACTTGTTATCAGAGCAATAGATTTGAAGTGTCCTAGGGTTTCTGAAAGCCGCGTTGAGTAGAGTCTATTTCATGGGTGTGAAGCGCGCAACACTTATGATGAAAAAGCTACGAAACATTTAGGAAATGTTTCCTTCCTTCATGATCTATGTGGTTCGATGAAATGTCTCCTCTGTTATACCCCATAAGCCCAAAGATCAGACCCAGGAGTTGAAATAAAGAAAAGTTGAAATCTGTCACCAGGCATCAGGACGGGTCGTGAGTTGACTCGTGAGAGAAGCCCACGAGTTTTGATGTGAATCGTAGGGAGGTTAAGTGGTGAACTTGAAATTTGAGAAATGGGATCCCACAAATGTGACTATGAGTCGTGGTCAATCCCCTCGGCTCGTTATGCTAGTTGTGGGGTGGGTGAGTAAGAATAGTGAAGGAAAGGAGGTAGTGTACTTGATGGGAGAACCCATGAGTCGTGGTTAGTCACCACGTATCGTGGGGAGGGTCGTGAGCAGCATGGAATGATTGTTTTGTAACTAAGGCAGTGCACGTCACGGATGGTGACGACGAGTCATGGTCACCAGGTAATGAGTCGTCGAGTCTCCTATCATGAACCTAGCAGATTGAGAAGCAGTGTACTTAATAAACTAAGCAACGAGTCGTGACCCTTGACGATGAATCGTTACGTCCCTCATAGGGACCTTCTGATAGTTATTTTCTGTGAATTTAGTAAGGGCTATTTTGTAATTCCTAAGCTTCTAAGGCCTAAACTACATTGGTTTGAGTTATGAATAATGTCTTTTAAAGGGGTTAAGTTCATTTTAGGCCATTTCATATTCATGCATGCAAGAGTGATAGTCTAGAGAGGTGATCAAGGCAATCCTTCAAGGTCTTTTTTTAATTCCTTCACTGGCATTCAAGGAAGTGTTAGAATCAGCCATAACCAGGTTTGTTGGGTTATGAGTGGGTGTTTTCGTTCACATCCATGCCTAATCTCTCCTAATTCATGAAGAGTTGTTCAAAAATCTTATGGGGTTTTATCTTAAATCTTGTGAAAATCAAATGATCTATCCATGGGTTATTGTTTTTCATGATATAAACCATATTTTATGCATTATGATCAGATTCTACAACTAATTCGATTATAAATTTATTGATTTCAATTTCTACTAAATTATGCCTAATTACGCATGTCCTATGATGAATTGAGTTATGATCTCTTCTACCTTAGTTGATATTCATAAACCCATTATGATTTATGACTCGTAATATAGATTTATTCAAATGCCCATTATGAATTTATGATTTACAAAGCATATGTATTGATCTATAAGTATGCATGAACCTCATGATATTACTAGTTATGTTTTTGCCGATTCACGGGCTTTACCCTCATGGCTAGTCATGTATTTAAAAGAATTCTTATGATTATCATGATTTAACTAGCCCATGAATCTCATTTATATTATCCTATGAGCACTATATATGTTTCAGGAGTAGTATTTAACACCGAGTAGGTTCGAGGCTCAGGTTTTGCCCCAAATCTCAGAACAACATGCCATTGTAGGACATAATGTGATCTCCTTTGTGACTGTCCCCTTGCCCAAATGGTCCCTTTCATGTGTGATATTACGCCCTTCATGGTTTTACCCTTGACAAGGTACGAATACCCTCCCGACTAGGGATTTACAGGTCGTGTTCCATGTGAGGTCATATGGGGTATGTCGGTTGTAAGAATCTCCCATTGTTCCTCATATTTTATGCATTGATATGTTTACATTATTTGGCTCAAGTGATAATTTAATTAAGTTTCTCTCATGACTATGATAATGAATGGTTTACGAATGAATTGAAAACCTTGAACCTTATGTTTTCTTATGGTATTTATGTTACGAGCATGTTGTCCCACTTTTATGATTGTTTATAAGCTTTAATGTATTTTAAAATGTCCATTTTACTTACCTTGCATACTCAGTACATTCCATATAGTGATCACATACACTATGCTGATCATTTCATGATACAGGACCCGACTCTCAGGTTCACCCTGTTAGTAGTCCATTTCCGAGCTTAGCATCTAGCCTTTGGGTGAGTCCTCATTCTTCTAGGATCATATGTTTCAGATAAATATGTCCTTTTTTGCTTTCAATTTTGCCGGGTTAGTTAGGGGTGTTGTCCCACAACCCCATCTATATGACAGAGGCTTTCTGACTAATTATAGCACTCATCTGTTATGTAGTTAGTACATTCCGCTTATCATGCTATGTTATGTTATATTTATGTTTTTACTATATCTTCATGTTAAGTATTCAACTTTATGATATGAATTTAGATGAATGTTCATGCCTTGGGATGACTTGGATCCGGTTTCAGGTTCAGTCCCATTTGTAGTCGCTAATCAGAGTTAGCACATGCCTATTTTGTGAGTCCTCATCTTTCAAGGACTAGACCTTCTGTTGTTTTAGATGTTCTCTCAGTTTCTGTATTGCTGAGATAGTTGGGGGTGTTGTCCCATCAGCTCATCTAGATTAGAGGCTTATCAGACTTAGACGTGTATTCAGCTTCAAATATTTATTTTGCTGTTATATTAAGTTTGACTTCTGCTGAGTTTATAATTATATTTTCTTCATGTTTATTGAATGAGTTAATTGAATGATTATTCCATGGGTCGACTTGGGGTGTCTACGGGTCCCTTGTCTATGATCTGGGCCTCCGACCCGGTCGTGAAAAACATGGTATCAGAGCCAATGGTTGATGTGTCCTAAGGAGTCTAAAAGTTGAGTTAGGTAGAGTGTTTTTCATGGGTGTGAAGCGCGCCACACTTATGACGAAGAGGCTACTAGATGTTTTAGGAAATGTTACCTTTTTTCATGATCTATGTCGCGCGATGAAAAACCTTTCTATCCTTCTAACTCATGCTATTCGTGATTGCAGAATCATGGCTCCTCGAAAGATGAACGGAAGGTGGAATGGAGGTGATGAGGGCCACGAGGATGGTAACGGTCATGAGCATCAGCCAGCCCCACCAGTTCAGGAGCCTCAAGAACCAGAGCCAGTCGCTCATGCTGAGTTCTGAGCTGCCATTTAGATACTTGCGCAAGCCTTGACTGCTCATGTCAATTAGCAGGCCATTGTGCATGTTCCGCGCAATGGAAATGCAGCGGCGGCCAGAGTCAGGGACCTCTTGAGGATGAACCTGCTGAAGTTTCTGGTGTCCAAGGTAGATGAGGATCAGCATGATTTCATTGATGAGATTATCAAGATCACCCAGGTTATGGGGGTGAGCAGTGTTGAGTATGCAGAGTTAGCCTCCTACCAGTTGAAAGTGGTTGCGCATATTTGGTTCCGCCAGTGGACGGACAACAGGGTCGCTGGAGCAGGTCCGGTCACATGGGAGGAGTTTCAAGTTGCATTTCTAGATCAATTCTTCCCTCGAGAGATGAGGGAGTTGAAAGCAGCTGAATTTGTGAATTTAAAAAAAAAGAAGGATGACCGTTCAGGAGTACGCCCTTGAGTTCACCCACCTATCTAAGTATGCCCTAGAGTTAGTGGCCGACCAGCAGGCCCGGGTGAGCAGATTTGTGCATGGTATAGCAGGTTATTTGGACAAGGACTGCAGGACAGCTATGCTCCATCAGGACATGGACTTCCCTCGCATAGTGTTGTACGCTCAACAGATGGAGGCGACACATTCTAGGGAGAGGGAGGCCAAGAGGGCCAGGACCGAGGACTGCAGGTTCTCACAGCAGAGGTCCGGTGGTGGGCATCGATAGCAGGCCCACCAGAAATCATCAGCCCCAGCATCTTTAGCACTAAGTGTGCCATCTAGGCCCAAACATGATCAGAGAGAGCGAGTGTCAGGCTCGAGGGGTCAGAGCAGTAGGCCCGCAGACTCTAGCACTCCAACTTGTCGCAGGTGTGACCGAGGGCACACGGGTCAGTGTTTGGCAGGGTCAAGAGCTTGTTTTGTATGTGGGAAACCTGGACATATGCTCAGAGATTGTCTCACTGCGAGATAGGATCAGGTTGGGGGTTGAGGCCCAGCTTCTAATTCAGTAGCCCCACCCCCATGCACAGCACATTAGGGGGCATCTGCTAGCACAGCTGGCGGGATGCGCCAGAACATATTCTATGCCTTAGCCACTCGGTAGGAGCAGGAGGCCTCACCAGATGTAGTCACTAGTATGTTGAGAGTCTTTCATGTTGATGTATATGCATTTCTAGATCTGGGGGCTACCCTATCTTTTGTGACACCATATGTAGCCAATAGCTTCAGAGTTAGTCCTGATGTCTTATCAGAGCCCTTCTCAGTTTCTACTCCAGTAGGTGACTCAGTTATAGCTAGACGGGTATATAGAGATTTCCCAGTATCAGTTTTTCATAAGGTCACCTCAGTAGACTTAATAGAGTTAGCCATGAAATATTTTGATGTTATTCTCAGCATGGACTGGCTATTCGCATGCTATGCTTCAGTTAATTGTAGGACCCAGTCAGTAGAGTTCAGATTTCCGGGTGAGCCTATCTTAGAATGGGAGGGTAGCTCAATTGTGCCTGTAGGTCGATTTATTTCCTACCTTAAGGCCAGAAAGATGATTTCTAAGGGTTATTTATACCATCTAGTTAGGGTTAAGGATGTGGAGTTCGAAATGCCGACTATCCAGTCCATACCAGTAGTACGTGAGTATCCAGAGGTCTTCCTTGATGATTTGCTAGGTATCCCTCCCGAGCGGGAGATTGATTTCAGTATAGATCCTCTTCCCGGCACACAGCCTACACCTATTCTGCCTTACAGAATGTCTCCAGTGGAGCTAAAAGAGTTGAAGGACCTGTTAGATAAGGGATTTATTAGGCCGAGTAAGTCTCCATGCGATGCACCATTGTTGTTTGTTCGAAAGAAGGATGGTTCTCTTCGGATGTGCATTGACTATCAACAGTTGAACAAGGTTACCATTAAAAATAGGTATCCTTTACCCAGGATCGATGATTTGTTTGACTAGCTTCAGGGTGCCAAGTTTTTCTCCAAGATCGATATCTGATCCGAGTATCACCAGCTCAGGGGTCGAGAGAGTGACTTCCCAAAAACCACTTTTGAGACTCGGTATGGTCACTACAAATTTGTTGTTATGTCTTTTGGACTAACCAATGCTTCTGCAGCTTTTATGGATCTAATGAACAAGGTGTTCAAGGCATATTTGTACATGTTTGTGATTGTGTTCATCGATGACATCCTTATTTACTCTCGGAGCGAGAAGGAGCATGCCGCTCACTTGACAATAGTGCTTTAGACCCTCAAGGATCACTAGTTGTATGTGAAGTTTAGCAAATGTGAGTTTTGGTTGAACTCGGTGACATTTCTAGGCCATGTGGTATCAGGTGAGGGCATAACAGTAGATTCTCAAAAGAGCGAGGCGGTAAAGAACTGGCCCAGATCGATGAACCCATCAGATATCAGGAGCTTTTTGTGCTTACCGGGTTACTATTGGAGATTCGTGGAGGGTTTTTCATATATTGGTGAAGGATGTCCATCGACTTGTGAGGTTGGAAGTTAGATTGGTCGACTCGACCGATAGCGGTGTTGTTGTGCAAAATGGATCAGAATCATCCTTGGTGGTTGATGTAAAATCTAGGAAAGATAATGATCTGATTTTAGTAAAGCTGAAGGAAGTCATTCGAAGTCAAGAGGTGGAGGCCTTCTCCCAAGGGGGAGATGGTGTACTGCGGTACCAGGGTCGTCTATGTGTCCCAGATGTCGATAAATTGAGGGACCTAATATTGCATGAGACACATGGATCTAGGTATTCTATCCATCCTAGTACCAGCAAGATGTATAATGACTTGCAGGAAATATATTGGTGGAACGGCGAGAAGAAAGATATTGTAGAATTCGTAGCCAAGTGCCCGAACTATTAGCAAGTGAAAGTTCAGCACCACAGGCCGGGAGGCGTATTGCAGGATATTAACATTCCTACTTGGAAGTGGGAAGAGATCAAAATGGACTTCATTACCGGCCTACCTCGTACTCGCCGACAGTATGACTCCATTTGGGTGGTGGTCGACAGGTTGGCTAAGGCTACACACTTTCTACCGGTCAAAACCATAGATTCATCAGATGATTATGCCAAATTGTATATTCAGGAGTTGGTTCGGCTTCATGTAGTTTCGTTGTCTATTACCTGAGACCGAGGTAGTCAGTTTACCTCTCAATTTTGGCGGTCTTTCCAAAAAGGGCTTGGGACTCAGGTTGAGCTCAGCACAACAATTCATTCGCAAACGGATGGCCAAGCGTTATGGACAATTCAAATTCTTGAGGATATGTTGAGAGCCTGTGTGATGGATTTTAAAGGTAGTTGGGATGACCACTTGCCCTTGATCGAGTTCGCTTACAATAATAGCTATCACTCCAGTATCCAAATGGCCCGTTCGAGGCTCTTTACTGGTGGAGGTATAGATCTCCCATCAGATGGTTTGAGGTTGGTGAGGCAACTATGATAGGGCCAGACTCGGTTCACGAGGCTATGGTGAAGGTTCAGTTGATAAGGGACAAGCTAAAAACTACTCAGAGTCATCAAAAGTCATATGCGGATGTGAGGAGAAGAGATTTGGAGTTTGAGGTTGATGATAGGGTATTTCTTAAGATATCTTCCATGAAGGAAGTCATGTGGTTCGGAAAGAAAGGAAAAACTCAGTCCTCGCTATATTGGTCCCTACCGGGTTATGAGAAGAGTTGGTAAGGTAGCGTATGAGTTGTACTTGCCATCAGAGTTATCTTCAGTTCATCCCATCTTTCATGTATTGCTCTTGAAAAAGTTCTTGGGTGATCCAGTTTTAGTAGTCCCGGTGGAAAGTCTTGATGTGGGAGTTAGCCTCAGTTACGAGAAAATTCAAGTTGCAATCTTGGATCGTCAGGTTCAGAGGCTGAGGAACAAAGAAGTAGCTTCGATGAAGGTGTTGTGGAGAAACCAGCATGTAGAGGGAGGTATGTGGGAAGCCGAAGAAGCTATGATGGCTAAATAACCCCACTTGTTCCCTGCCAACTCAGTTTCAGTTTGAGGTATCAATTTTTGCCCTAATTATCTAATCAGTTTTCATGTTCAGTTCATGTGCGCAAGTTTGAATTATGTTATGATAAATGTATGTGATGCCTGAATTCATTTCAGTTATGTAGTTCTTTTCGGAGATAGTCATTCCGTCAGTTCTCGATTTTAATAATCAATATTTGCATATGATGATTACATATTTCTTTTTTGTGTGTGTTTCTAACATTAGAGGACGAATGTTCCCAAGGGGGAGATGTAGTTATACCCCGGGGGCTCAAAGATAAGACCCGGGAGTTGAAACGGGAAAATTGTAGAATTGATGTTGCAGGCACAAAAAAGAAATAT
>JACEIK010003133.1:99052-178386 GCA_018107945.1 Datura stramonium | reverse complement strand
GTCAGGCACCAGATGTGCTTAGGCTCAGGGGTCTAGCAGTTCAGGTCCTAACAGGGCACCAGGTGCCAGTCATACCCCCCAAGGCGGGGCGTGACAGTTAATGTTGTTCTTACAACCCTAATATTAGGATTTAGGTATTAAATAAAATTAAAAAATCAAAAATTCCTTCAAAAAAATTCACAAAGATCCAAAAATTTTCTTGCTTGATTTATTGTTTTTGGTACTAGATTCTTGTTCCCTAGTTTTTTTGAGTCTAAATCTTAGGTTTCTCTTGAAATTTGAGTTTTGGACTTGATTCTATTATTGACGACCTTAGAGTTTGAAGATTTGAAGAAATTGGCATTTGAGTTTCATTGGTGGAGCTTAATTTGTGGCTTTATTTTGATTGAAATTTGTTCTCTACATCAAGGGAAACATAATCCTAATGTTTGAAGCGATTTGAAATCGTAGAGAAACTTCTACCATTGAGGACTTTATGAAAATTGTAATTGGTTTTGTTGATTGGGGTTGAATTGGAGTTTAATTTTAATTGAGTTTTGTTCTCTACATCAAGGGGAAGAGAATCCTAATCTTTAAGGTGATTTGGAGAAGTTTTCATCAAGGGTCTATTCTTCATGTTCTTAGTACTTTTGAAGATCTTCATATCTTCAAGGTGAAGAAGAAGACCCACAGGTACATTTGATCGATCTTCTCTTTATAATTTGTGGCAACATGTGTTAGTGGGTCCACTTGTGGAAATTATTACTTGAAAAAAGTTTGAGTTTGAAAAGGAAAAAAACTGATTTGAAAATAACTACAAAAACAAAATTTAAAAAAATAATATTTTCCACATGGACTACCACGTCAGCAGATCTGCCATGCGGCAGACACCTCAACCCAGCCAGCAGTTAGCAAAAAAAAATTGAATTGCCATATCAGTGCCAGTATTGCACCAAAATCAGCATCAACAGGGTGCCAAATCAGCACTAGCTGAGTAGCAACGCGTGCGTCCTTCCCCCACTCGCGCTAGCTAGCGCGTGCGCCTCAATTTTAGAGAGCAGAAACTATTTTTCATTCCTAAAATATTTATAAGTGTCCAAACTTCACGGTTCTTCTTCCAAATTCATTTTACTTTCGATTTATACACTAATTAACACTTGTAATTTGGTTGTTTAATTAGTTCTTCATATTTTTTTCATCTATTTAATTTCCCAAAACTACTAACATCAAGTAATTCTCCTACTTTTTGTTACTTAGTTTTTTTTAGTCTGATTTTTTCGTTCTTCTTCTTCTATCTTTTTTTTCTTCTTTATTCTCTTTGAACCTTCTTGATTCCATTCCTTTTGCTTGAGCCTTCTTCATTGAGTCAACAAAAATCCATTCTAGAACTCAAATTGAGCTTGGACACTTGAAACTCAACGGATTAAACAAGCTACAGTCCTTGATCGTGGCAATTGTGAGGCATATAAGGTCAACATTCCTTGAGCGAGTGTGAGTTATTTTCACTAAATTAATGAGTTTTCTTGCCTTGTTTTTGTATATTCAATAGGTATGATGGCCAATCAAGAAGAGGAGACTTGGGTGCCAACCAGGGAACCCACGTTTCTTGATGTGATGAACATGATCACCTGAATGGATGGGAGATTGAATAACATAGAAAATTGTTTGGTGGACCTTGAATCATGGAATAGAGACTCTTCTTCTACTCCTTTCTATCACTATGGACAAACAAGTGGATTCTGTCATGATTCCTCTACCGATTTCACTACGAACTTTTAGAGAATGTTCTACCCCACCTCCATGATGATGGATATATTTATGCATTTATTAACCATATTGTACCCATAATTAGCTATATTTTTAGAATAAATTGTGTATTTTTTCTAGTGTTTTATGTGAAAAATAGCAAACCCACATGATTTGTGCTCAATTGTGGCTAAAAAGAGCAAGAATGGCAAAATGGGGTTGATGAAATGAGTATGATAGAAGTTGCCATCACGCAGGCACACTTGTGCTATGGCTTGTGCGAAACATAGACATGGTCAGAGGAAGGAGAGGTGTGACGCGTTAGGCCGTGTGGTGATATGAGCGCCGCGGTGCACAACAGTGTCTGGGCGGCCAATAACTGCAATCCCAATTCAACTAGGAACAAAAGCTGCAAAATCGAATTTCAACCCAAGAAGGAACAACGAAGGCTTAATCTACTATTATAAATACCCTTTATTCTCATGCTTTTGGCGTAAAAAAGAGTGCCACATAGAGTTCCATAGTTCAATCTTGTGCACATTCATACTTCACGAATTTGTGTAATCGCTTAGTTGAATATTTGATGGAAATTCATCAAGTTCTTGTGACTCAATTTAACTTTAGAGATTTTGTTAAACAACTTTATATTGTTGTAAGTATTTCATTATGAATTCTTCTAGAATTTTTATTTTTCCTCTCATAAAAATGAGCGACTAAATCTCTTAAGCTGGGGTTGTGGGAACCATGATAGATTAATTAAAGTAGGTAGAATAAAATAGTGATTCTTAAATGGTGAATTAGGTGGATTTTTATTTTATTCATCTTGATGCTTAATTTCCCGTATCTTCAACTACCCTGACCAAGGAGGTTAAAGTTAGGAAAAGGGAATAACAATGGCAATTTGAGGTTACTAACCCTCATTCAAATTAACTTGAGCTCTAACCAAGGATAGTTAAGTCAAGACTTCTGAAGAGGGCAAAATATACAAACTGAAAGTTCGAGAGGATTTAAGTGAAATTCATATATGTAGGTCGAGAGACGTTAAGTGAACTTAATCGTTAGTCTTACACAAGATTCACCAGGATAGATCATTAATAAAAGCCTACGAAGTTATGAAATCATGGGAACACAATCTTAGTTTTATCTTGATAATTTGATAAACAACTCAATTGTTAACATTATTTTTTTTCTTTTTATTTTTTTGCACCCCTTTTCGAAATATTGATTACAAATTAGTTTAATCATCATTAACACATAATTCCTTTTTGTATTCTGTGTGGGATCAACCCCAACCTATGTTAGGTTATGATATTTGATAGCGACCGTTTTATATTTCAATTGTGAGGTGTAATTTGGTTATGATCAAATTTTGGCACCGTTGCTAGGGAATATGGTGTTGAAATAGTTATTTGGTGTCTAAGATTGACTTGTAATCTTTATTTCGTGATTTATATTTCTGTTTTCATTTTGTGTTGTCGCAAGTTAACATGGAAAATCTTATGACAGATTAATCTCCCATTGGAGAAGATGACTGAGCCACAAAGTGCCGAAGCTATGCACCTAGCAGAGGAAGCTCGACTAGCTGGAGTAGGTAGGAGTGTTAAGGCTACGAATTTTGCTGCCTCCTTGGCAAAGATGACCCCCAAAAAAACCCCTCATCATCATGGATGTAATGTCGTATGGAATGTTCTCTTCTTCGAGGGGGAGTTTTAGCAAGAGGAAGTTAGCTATACAGGAGCCATTGTTCCAACCCCACTGCCAGCAAATGCTAAATTTGATGTGACCAGTTCTATGATGCAGTTGCTGAGGATGCAGGGGTTGTTCAATGGTTTGTCCAACAAATATAAAAATCAGCATCTGATAAATCTCACTGTTATCTACAATGCCTATAGACTGCCGGAAGTTTCATGAGAGGCTATTAGAATATGATTTTCTCACTAGCTGGGGAAGCTATTTTGTGGCTGAATGAGCTTCCAGACGAGTCTATCACTACTTAGGCAGAGCTGACTACTGCTTTCTTGGACAGATTCTTTCCACCCTCGATGATTCAGTTGAGGGATGAAATTAATAACTTCAGAAAATTGCCTGGGGAAGCTCTACATGAGGCGTGGTTGAGGTTCAAGAAGAAATTGAAGTAGTTCCATAATCACAAACTTCTTGAGAAGGTCCTTCTGGAGGTATTCTATAGGTCACTGAGTGCCTCAAACAAGGCTGAACCAGATGGAATAGCAGAGGGGTCTATGATAGCCCACACTTTTGTAGAAGCCAGTGAAATATTGGATAAAATGACTAAGACCAATAAGGAATGGCACACCAGAGAATCTGAGGCCACTGCAGTAAACTATTCTAGAGGGATGTCAACTGAGCAGCAGAAAAAGGAACAAGAACGGGACCAAGACATGGCCTATCTCAAGACTCGGTTGGAATTGATCACCAAGCACCCTACCACACTGAATACACAGAGGGTGCATGCAGTGAATGCGTAAAAAAAAGGACCCTGGTATGAGGATCACTACCCTAAGGCTGAATTGGAAGAAAATTTTATAAGCAATCTGGGTGATTTCCAAGCCAACACCCAAAGTCTAACCAAGACTCTTAGCGTTAAGGCCATGAAAATCAAGGTCATAACTATTATGGGAACAATACTATGACCAGGGCTAGGGCTAGAGATAGGGACCAGCGTCAGTGAAGGAATAGAGAGGCTCCAAAGAATAATAGAAGTGGAGTTTATGTTCCTTCAGGAGCAAGAGAGTCTACTGTGAATGACTCTAGGACCACAAGGTTAGAATATATGATGAGTCGTATGATGAAAAAAATTAACTCCACTGAGATAGGAGTCAAGGAGATGAGAGGTGAACTTTCAAGCTTGAGTCAATTAGTGGACTCTAATTAAACCTCTATCAAGCATTAAAGCAGCAGGTGGGGAAAATCCCTGCAACATTAAATCAAAGGAAAAAGGGCTCTTTGCCTAGTTATACCATCCCCAACCCTCGTAATGAGGGTCATTTCATGTGACTATGAGCCTAAGAGGTATCTTGATGAAATCTGAGTAATCAAGATACCTGCATCATGCCGCGATGGTAAACCAAGTGCTACTTGGGAGGCAACTCAAGATAATTTGATTTTTAATTTTTTCAAATTGATATGTTTGTTAAAGTCTACAGGAGTAAGTCATAAACCACAACTTTTAGATAGAACATTGAAAACAAGGTGCGAGAAAGTCGGCCATGCCAGCACATAGAGTGTCGTGCTGTGTAGGCACTGGCAGCTCACAGTCTAGCACGCCACGCAGGCCTTGGCACCACATAGAGTGCCGCGACGTGCAACAACTATAGTGCATGGAGTTCCATGTCGCGCTAACCTTGCCTTGGTGAAAAGTTTGCGGGTCGGTGGGTCAAACTTGACCCATACGGGTGTTCTAAAAGCAAAAACCTAATTTTTTTCTCCTCACTTTTCATCCTAGCGCGCTGCACCCCCCCTCTCTCTTTAAAATTTTCTCCAAAAAATTCATCTTTCTGAAAAATTCCTCCAAACCTTTTCACCCAGTTCATAAAAGAGAACATTTTTCTTGAAAATTCACCAACAATGGAACCAAAAGCTAGCAAGGAAAAGGGAGTGGCTTCTTAAAGCCATGGTTCCAAACGGTCAAGGAGAGCTAATGAAGAGAATAATAAGGATGTAAGCTTACCAAAAAACCATTAAGGTGTTTTGGGATCCATTGGTCACAGAGCAAGAAGGTAAGAAATGGTTTAAGGAACACAAAGAATCAAAATATTCACATGAATTGATTATTGATAGATAAAGCTTAGCATCCGAATTTATTCACATTGTAGATGGATTGCATACTATTGGTCTTGGCATTGTGTTTAATGATCCGTGTGAATTTAATTTTAAAATGGTGAGAGAATTTTCAGCAAAATTGGGATCCGAAGAAAAGGTCAAACTAAGTGAACATTAGAGGGGAAATGGTTAATTTTTCACCCTCGATTTTAAATAGATACTTGGTTCACCTAGTATTGATCCACAACTCTTTAAAAATCTAATTTTGAGACCTCCCTAAGAGCAATTCAACGCACTCTAAGTGGCCCAAATTCGGTCGCACGGTGAGCCCGTCACCAATAGTACGGGTATTATGAGTCATTCCCTTATGCCTATATGAGTAGAGAAGCTAGGATTTGTTTAAAAATTATTTGTGCATGTTTGGTGCCCAGGAACTATGTGACTCATGTTTTAAGGGAGAGAGCATGTCTTGTATATGCTTTGATGAATGGGATGCCAGTTAATGCTGGTGCGATAATTAAGGATGTGCTGAGAAGGGCAAGGGTGCAAAGAGGGCAAAGATTTAGTTTTGGAGGGTCTCTTGACCCGATTTCTGAGAGGGAATCAAATCAAGGAGGAGATAGTGGATTATAGGCCAAGTTATGACCCGAAGGGAATTGATGTGACAAAGATTAAGGATCCTGAGGGCATACATGGTCTAGTGCTATCCATTAATGAGAACCACGCAAGAATTGGTAATTGATGAGTCTCCGATACGACATGAAAATGTTGTAGTTGAGAATGAATGGCGTAACAGAGAAGCGGCTACAATAGCTCAACATGGACTACCCCTTGAGTTATCATTCGAGGGATCTCTACAGAGTTGGGCCTAGATTTGAGGAGCCCCTAGATGATAATGATTCCACTGGTAAGGAGCAGGCTAGAGTCAATTCTAACTTAGAGTCTGATGATGATGAGGATGATTCTGAGATGCACTGGGGACAGTGCTATCAATTAAGTGTGGGGTGGGAGAAGTAAACTTAATATACCATGCATGCTTTCATTGCTAAATTTGTACATAATGGTCCTAGTTTTTGGTGATTCATGACTTATCCTATTAGCTTGTAGTAATTTTTTTGGTTGATGTTTTGTTTTTACTTGGGTTCCTTCGGTTTTTATTTTTGATACTTTTCAATGGATAGTCCCTTATAATCGATTAGTGGGTCTAGATTTTTTTTACTTTTTTAGTCATACAGTCATGACTTATCCCGATGATGGATGTTTGATGACCGTCTTAAGGGTAAATTAGTCATTAGGAGAAAAAGAACTTGAAATCTTACGAATGCTAGGTGCTTTACTTAGTTATCATTGAGACTTTGTGAAATTCACTCAAAAATACATGAAAAAGGTAGAGACACTTAGACTTTTGAAACTTGACTCTTATACTTGAAAAAGTGGGCTTAATCATGTTATGCATGCAATATGGATATATGTGTTTATGTAATCTTTATTGCCATTGTTGAGCCATTTGTGCAGTTGTTTGAGTGAGATATTTATTGTATATTCCATGCTTGCAATATCATGTCTAAAACTTGCCCGGTGTGTGTGCAAACCAAAATAAGAATGTTGAATCTAGAAAGTGATGTACGCATTTCTTCGGTATACTATTTATATCCTACTTTACCTACCTTAATGTGATTATCTTAGTTAGCCATTTTAAGCCTTAGCCTATTCTTTTAATAGACTTATTACAAGCTTAATCCCTTTCTTTCTATTGACCTTTCTTTTTGCATAAAAGGAGCACAAGTGGAGAAAAGAGGGAAAAACTAAAAATGTGGAAATTGAAAGAAAAGAAAAGGGAGAAATTTGCTAAACAAGGAGGGTGATGTTTGCGGGAAAACAAAAAGAAGAAAAAGCTTGGAAGTATGAAACAATTGATGAATGAAAATAAAAAGATTTATGAATGATTTTAAATTTGAAAATTCCCTTCTAGTCACCTAAGTTGAAAATTGAAAATAAAAGGAGGTATAAGGAGAAAAATAGGAGATTTAAGAATATGCTAATAAGAAAAAGAATTGTGATGTATTAAAGTACTTAGGGAGATTAGTCACTATCTTGGAAATATATATCCTACCTGTCCCTTAGCCTACATTACAACCATCTTAAGTCCTAATTGATCTTAGATTCTATATTCTATATTAGTAGAATATTACACCAAGGGCAAGTCTATGGATCGTCTTTTGCATGCATGTTGAGTTCTTTGGGAGAGTGAGCAAAAATTATTTATTCATGCCAAAGTTAATATTGTTATGTATCGTGAGTGTGAAAGGGCAACTCCCCAAATGGTGAGGGCACATAATGGTAAGATTCTAGTATATCTTGATTGATAAATTACATATGATTCATGTTGACCAAAATATATCTTGTTGAGTTAGTTCTAGAAGCTAAGTGATTTCAAATATTGACATTTGAATGTTGATTGATCCTATATGCATATGGAGTGAGTTGTCGGAGCTTGATTAATTTTTCAAATGATCCTAAGTGTAAGCAGACCTGTTCGCAGGGTGAATTTGGTGATTGAATTTGATAAGGAAAGTAGTAGATTGTTCGAGGATGAACAATAGGAAACATGCTGACCTAGCCGAGGCCGAACAACCCTCGACCGTTTAAGTGTGGGTTGTGATGAAGGGTATATTTACATATTTATTAACCATATTTTGTCCATATTTAGCTTTATTTTGAGAATAAATTGCGTATTTACGCATTTGTTAACCATATTTTGCCCATATTTAGCTATGTTTTGAGAACAAGTTATGTGTATTTTCTTGTGTTTTATGTAATTTATTAAAAAGAGCTAACATACATGATTAGATAATTTAGGATTTAAATTAATGGTTGGGCTCAATTTTCTAAAAGAGCAAGAATGGAAGCGGGGTTGGCCAGCTTGAGTATGATAGAAGTTGACATCATGCAGGTACACCTATGCTATAGCGGCGACGCTGTAGTCATGGTCAAACAAGGAGAGGCGCGACGTGCCGGTATGTGGTTCTATGAGGGTGCGGCGCATAGCCGGTGTGCAGGTGGCCAAGATTGCAATCCCAATTTTACTAGGAGCAGAAGGCGCCCAGGAGCAGTTTCAATCCAAGCAGGAACAACAGGCTTAATCTACTATTATAAGCACCTTTCTTTTCATTCTTGCAGGCATGCAACAGAGTGCTACACAAAGTTTCTTCTAGTTCAATCTTGTGCACAATTCATACTTTCAGAATTTGTGTAATCGCTTATTGAATATTTGATGAAAAAATTCATCAAGTTCTTGTGACTCAAGTTAACTTTAGAGATTTTGTTAAATAATTTTATATTATTGTAAGTATTTCATTATGAATTTACTTCTAGATTTTATTTTTCCTCATAAACATAAGCGACTAAATCTCTTAAGCTAGGGTTGTAGGAACCATGATAGATTAATGAAAGTAGGTATAATAAAATAGTGACTCTTGAATGGTGGTGGGTGGATTACTATTCTCTTCATCTTGATGCTTAATTGCCCGTATTTTCAACTTCCACGACCCGAGGAGGTTGAAGTTAGGAAAAAGGAATAACAATGGAAATTTGAGATTACCAACCTCATCCAAACCAACTTGAGCTCTAACCGAGGATAGTTAAGTCAAGACTTCTAGAGAGGGGAAAAATATACAAACTGAAAGTCCGAGAGGATTTAAGTGAGGTATTCATTTATAGGTCGAGAGACACCCGAGTCTTACGCAATATTCACCAGGGTAGATCACTATTAAATCCTATGAAGTTATGAAATCATGGGAACTGTCTATTTTATGTGATAATTTGATGAAACAACGATTTGTATTCAGCTTGGACTCATGTTGTATATTCGAATTGTATGTTATTATGTTTGATTTATGTGTTGTTATGTTTAATCAACTATCTTTATTTGATTGAGTTAGATGTGTGTTCATGACATAGCTCAACTTGGAGTCTCTCGGGGCTCCACGTCACGTATCTTAATCAGGCCTATATTCGGATCATTGACATAGCTGACCTTTATATCAAAGAACACCGTATCCCCTTTGGAGAAGACCTTTACATTTTAATTACGAACGGATTCCTTTAATTTTACCAAATAGGGTCCTCGTCTTGTCTAGCTTTCACATCAGTCACCAAGGGCGATTCTGATCTATTCTGAACAATAACACCAGCATCGGTCCGAATCAACCAAACGAGCTCCCAACCTTGCAAGCCAATGCACATCCTTCACCAGCTCCTTCCTCCCCTGGGACACACTCTCCATAGAGAGTCTACTAAGTGCGTAAGCTACTACCTTGGCCTTACCCGGATGGTAAAGGACACTCATATCATAATCCTTGAGTAGCTCCAGCCACCTCCTTTTCGCGAAGATTTGAATGCTCCTATGTAAACACATATTGTAGGCTCTTTTGATTATGTACATCTACATGGACCCCATTACAAATAGTGTCTCTAAATTTTTAATACTAACACCACCGCCCCTTGATTCAAGATCATAGGTCGAATAATTCCTTCCATGCACCTTCAGCTGGGTGGAAGCATATGCTATAACCTTGCCATGCTGCATCAATACATAACCAACATCAATCCTGGAAGCATCGCAATACACCACAAGCCCGTGGTACCCTCGGGTAGGATTAACACCAGATCTTGAGGTAAGTTGAGTCTTCAACTCGAAAACTCCTCTCACAAGCATCCGATCATTGGAATTTCACTTTCTTTTGGGTCAATTTGGTCAATGGAGCTGCAATAGATAGAAATCTCAAAAAATCTGTAGCTAACCAGCTAAGCCCGAGAAGCTCGATATCCAGGATTAATTGATCTAGGCCAATTCTTCACCGCCTCTATTTTTTGAGTATCCACCTTTATGCCCTCACTTGACACCCTTGGCCCAAAAATGCCACTAAGTTCAACCAAAACTCCCCTTGTTGAATTTGGCATATAATTGGTGGTCCTTGAGTTTTAGTTGTCACGCCATGCCTTGGTATGAGCGGCACAGTGCCCTACTAGGACTGGCTGCTAGACCCCCGAGCCTAAGCACATCTGGTGCCTGGATGGCTCTAACTTCTCGGATTCATGGAATCAACGGGCTATATAACGGCGTAAGCTCGACCTCGTAGGCTTGGGCTATAGCCATCTGTCTGCATAATATGACTAGCCAAGTCATATTTATATAGGGAAACCTATGCGGGCCGATGAAGCCACCATCTTTGTCTAGTTATCTCTAACTCAATATAATGAATACTAAACATCTACATGACCGGCAAGGTCACCATTACTATACGAATAGGGCTAGGCCCAACACAATCAACAACACTAAACGCAATGAAACATACGCACGGCCCCACACGGCCAGGCACAACTAACCACGAGGAGATATATATACACAATCTGCAAGCCTCTATGAATACTTATAAGATGGTGGAGCGGGGCCCGGAGCCTGCCATTTATACAACAAAAAGAAAATGAACTACACCTACGAATATCGGGCTCAGGATGGCGGGGCGATGACTCATGAGTGTTTGGAATCACGGGATCGGCTCTCGTCTATGAGCCACTTGCAGGCAGTAATGCAGCCCCAAATGGGCGTCGGTACCACTGGTACCCAGTATGCAAAGCAAGCGATCATGGCCGAATATAAACAACATAACTAAGAAACTACGAATAGTAGAAGATATGCGAAGCGTAGGGCGTAGAATCTGAAACAGGCTTTTCTGTATTGAGAATAAGGCAGGAGCATACCTGTCGACGTGGCGATCTGCTGTCTATTAGCTAATAACATATATATACATATATATATATAGCAAGCGGAGACGATACATCCCCCATAGGCTGGAAGGAGTTGCTTGGCAACAAGCAATCTATATACCCCTACCGGGTCAAAACCATCCAAAAAATAAGTCACTCCACTCGTCTACCCCAACTACGAGCACCTCTGAGCCCCACAGGTCTCAGGCTCGGAGCTATGGCCTCGATATAAATAAACGTGTGCGAGCCGGAGGACTCTGTGCGTAAAAAGCTGTAGCTTAAGCGTATGCAGTAATGCATGTCTTGTCCCACACAGGCACAAGCGCACAACAGGGTAAGCATGCTGCTATGTTGATCAACTTTGATATAGGGAGTGCTCCATCCCATCTTTGTCCTACGCAGGTCGGCATGCCACTCCTTGGGTGATGTATCCCCACCCTCACGGTGGGTCGACACCGGATTACAGCCCGGGGCGGTGAGGACGCTCAAGGTGCCCTCACTTAACACAAACGAGTCTCAACAATCAATAATCACATATAGCAAGCATGTTTGAACTGAAAATACTATTTGTATTCTAATTTCTGTTTAGAACTCTTTACGTGTTATCTTTTGATTCTCATACTAAATTTATACTATATGCAGGATATTATCGACTATCGGTTATACGTATCGAGATATTATCGACTGTACGCTATACTATATCTGCGGTATTAGCAAAACATGCGATATTACTTTACCTTTTATTAGAACATATATCATAATATTATAAACATGCTTCCTAAATTCAAAAACACGCTTGCTAAACTCTCTTGGACTCAATTCTTGACTTACGTTCTTTCTTCTATATATCACGCTATCTACGGTACTGGATTGCTAAGTGAAGGTTTAGCTTTACCTTTGCTTGATTTTTGACTAACGGGCAAAGCTCGGTGATCACCACGCTATTTCTCCCAACTGTATTCATATATATATATATATATATATATATATATCAGTAGAACTAAATATTAAATTGAAAGCACATCACTTTCGATATATATATGGCCCAAACTTTTTGGCTTATCAAAAAATGGTTTAAAAACTTCGCTATTTCTAAGTCCAGAGGAGAAATACTCACTTTAGGGCTAGGAGTATATTGACACTAATTTGGAGAAATTCCACTTACCTTGGCTCGGTAGCACTGACGATTCGCGGCCAATTTCACAACTAAACCCTTAGAATAACTCCTTGTTGCTAATACCTGGTATCTACAAGATTAGTGAGTTTGGACCGTGTTTGACGGCGTATTCGGATGAAAATTATCAACAAACCTCAGTTCTCCTCTGTTCCCTCGTGTTCTCACGGAAATTATGGAATGTTATGAAATAAACCAGAAGTGGGAAGCCCTTTATTCCTTGGGACTTATAGTCGCATTCACGGAATCGTGCGCGAAACAGCGCTTGTCCGATCTTTCCCGAGCCTTTTTCTAGCCATGTATGGCATTCCAAAAACTCTTAGCCAACATGCGATTAGGCCATCTACGTGTCAGAGGCACGGGGTGTAGCAGTGTGCCACCCTCGGAAATGAAAACGCATGATCCTCCTTACTCAGAGAAATGTCAGGATCAGTATCAATAAACCTGATCACGAACATATCCAAGTATGGATTGAACACCCTAATCATCATATCCATAAAAGCTACAGGGCATTCTTTAGACCAAAGACATAACTACGAACTCTAGTGACCATACCGCGTCCTAAAGGTTATCTTGGGGATGTCATACCGAACGAGTTGATGGTATCACAGGATCGGTCTATCTTCCAAAAAACACTGGCACCACGAAGCTGGTCAAACAAATCATCAATCTTAGGTAAAGGGTACCTGTTCTTGATGAGCCTTGTTTAATTGTTGATATCAATACACATACTAAGAGAACCATCTTTCTTTCGGACAAGAGAACTGGAGTGCACCCCATGGGGATTTGCTCGATTACGATGAACCCCCTTATCACAGAGGTCTTTCAACTGTTCATTCAACTCCTTTTAGCGGCTGGAGCCATTTTTGTAAGGGAGGAATAGATATAGGTTGCATACTGGGAAAAGTTCAATACCAAAGTCAATTCCCGCTCGGGAGGGATTCTAGATAGATCATCTGGGAAGACTTACGGATACTCACATACTACTAGGGTGATTGGATAGTGGGGTCCTTGAACGTAGCATCCTTAAACCTAACTAGATGGTATACACAACCTTTGGAAATCATCTTTCTGGCCTTAAGGTAGGAAATGAAGTGACCTATAGGCACAACTACGCCTGCTATTCTAGGGTGGCTCACCAGAAAATGCGAACTCTACTCTTGCTGGGTTCTGCAATTAGTGAGGCATAACAAAGAAAGAATATCCAATCATGCTGAGGGATAACATCAAAATCGATCATGGCTAACTCTACTAGATCTACTGAGGTGACTTTCTGAAGGGTTGTGACAAGAGGAAACTTCTATACACCCATCTAGTTACAATTGAATCACCTCTTTTGAGTAGGCGAGAAAGGTTACAGACAAGATTTTGGGGCGAATCCGAGCACTAGCCACATAAGGTGTCACAAAATACAAAGGTAGCCTGGATCTAACAAAGCATATAAATCAAGATGGAAAACTCATAACATACCAGTGATTGCTCCAGTGGAGACCTCTTGCTCTGGCGGGATGCTAAAAAGCATAGAATCTATTTTGGCGCGCTCTTTTGTGCTAGTAAATGCCCCCTGATGGGCTTAGGTGGAGTTGCTGAATTGGAAGCTTGGCCTTGACCCCTATCATGGACATGTATAGCTATTGGGAAATCTCTAAGCATATGTTGGGCTTCCGCGCCCGAAGCAAGCTTTGTACCCCGCCAAACAACCGACCCATGCTGACCACACTAGCATGGCGGGATGGAATCAGGGGCTGGCGCTCGACCCTAGAGCCTGATGCTCTTCCTCTCTGGTCATTCCTGGGTCTAGATGGCACACTCATCGATGAAGATAATGGGCACAGAAGATCTGCGGGTAGGACTCTGTGGGTGCCCAACACACAGCCTCGGTTGAAGACCTATAGGCTGTGCAATGCAGCCCTCTTGGCCTCTCTACTCCCTCGAGATCACGCCCTCCATATGATGGGCGTACAAGACTACCTGAGGGAAATCCATATCTTGATAGAGCATGGCGAGTTACGCAATCTTGTCTAGATAGTCCGCCACCCGTAGACAAACACCTGCTCACTCGCACCCTTTGATCAACCACTAACTATGGGGCTTACTTTGTGACGAGTGAACTCTGAGCATATATCCTGCACTATTATCTCCCTTTTTAGATTCACGAACTCGGCTGCCTTCAACTCCCTCATATCACGGGAAGAACGGGTCTAGAAAGCGACGTGAAACTCCTCCCAAGCGAAAGGGCCTAGCTTAGATTTGCCCTACTATCCGTTCCTTTGTCTAAAAAAATGTGTGCGACCCCCTAGCTAATATGATGGCAAATTAGCACACTTTCTCCATTTCACCCCCATGACCTGGGTGATCTACACAATCGTAGATAAACTCATGTGGATCCACTCATCCACCTTTGACTTAAGAAAATGTTTGGTGGGTTCATCCTTAGGACATCTCGGCTCGTGCTACCGCCGCATTCCCATTCATGGGGACATGCGCCATTTCCTGTTGGTTGACCTAGGTGGTCAAGGCTGCGCTAACTTTGTCCCAGATAGCTTCCTTGAATTTAATGTGGGAAGCCGACTCAGGTACATAGTGCTCATGTGCGGTGGGGCTTCTTGGTGCCCATCTCCATTGCCATCTCGTGGCCATTTCCATTCCCATTTCTTCTGCCATTAACTCTATGGGGAAGCATGATTCTGCAATTGCGAATAGCATAAGTTAGAAGGATAGAGAGACATTTCCTTGCATGACATAGATCATGAAAGAAGGGATCATTTCCTAGGTCTCATAGACTCTTCTTCATAAGTGTGGCACGCTTCATACCCCATGAAAAGACTCTACTTAATGCGGCTTTCGGACCCTAGGACACTAAAACCTATTGCTCTGATACCAAGTTTGTCACGACCTAAACATTTGCCCAGATCGAGACACGGGACAAGGAGCACTCAGAGACTCCAAGTCGACTCATTGGGAATGAACACACATCTATCTCAATCCAAATAAAGTGGAATACTTAACATAATGAACATGGAGGAAATCCAAACATAACATAACAATCTGAATATACAACACGAGACTAAAGCTGAATACAATCTATTGTTTGAAAAGCTTCTAAAATATAAGATGAGCTGATGGAAAAGACCCCAAGTAACTCTCTAAGTATGAGCGAGAATAGGTAAGCATAGCGGAATAGAAGAGGGGCCCTCTCAGCAGATGAGACTCGCCAATAGAGGCTGGGGGCTAACTCCAAAAAGCTAGCTAGTGACGGGGCTGAGTGTGAAGATCGGATCTATATCATAAGCGATACAACATAGAGTATGGGTTAGTATGTGGAATGTGCCAGTATACAAGATAAGTAAAACTACTTAGTTTAAATAAAATCATTTAAAACATGCATAATATAAAACATTAAAAAGATAAGAATCTGAGAATTGGGCTTGCATGCTATTTCTGAAATCATGATAAGACATAACTAAACATCATAGCGAATTAAATAACAACAACTAAGTTTGATAATCATAAGTAAAATCGAACTTTGGTTCGAACACAATATTAGACCATACATATATATATATACACATATCATGAATGATAAACATGCATAACTGAAATCATGAGGAACAATCGGAGACTCGTGCCTGTAACATTACCACGATAGAGCTTACGTGCTCGTACTATCACACTCAAGTGGATAGAGCCGTCCAAAGCCTTGCTAGGGCTAAGGACAATATTATGATATCGATATCAAGCTTAAGGCCCCCTTGAGCGGGAAAGCTCTCATAAGAGTTTTCAAAAAATAATACGATCATACCTACGTTGGCGCGTAGTTCTTAGGCATAGGGTTGGCCCGACCCTTAGCCTACTCGGTGCTAGTTACTACTCCCCAAAAAATATGCATATGCTCTCTATCATTTTCAACAAGGCGACTATGCCTATTGACGAAGCTAAATAATCACATACATATAAAATATGAAATCATACATGAGGAGCCTTGGCTCAAACCATACCACAAGTTGAACATAAGTCTTGACTCCAAAACCATGTTGTTAGCTAATTCGTGAAATCATAAATCATACTTGAACATATGGGCTTGCCCAATACTTAATATGTTTGAAAATACTTAATTCATTTGAAAATATAATCATAGACATGGGTAACTTGAAAACATGCTTTTCATCGGTCAATTTCTCATCATACTTGAACATTCATCATAAATCTCAACTTTAGAACTTCTCATGGATGGGCATTATAATTTATAAAAACTTGAAATGCATGATTTTCACTGAAAACATCGTAAAACTTGCCCATGAATCCTTAATTCGATAATAGAAACATACTTAAATCATACCCATGGTAGAAATTTAGGAAATTCATGCATTGGATTAAAAGCATAGGATCAACGTATAGATTTTCATGAATTAGAGAGGGTGGGCATGGGTAACAAATTCACCTATTCATAACCTTACATACCTAGGAGGATCGTTTAACAATTTATACGATAGCCCAATGAGAAGAGCGAAGGAAAACTTGAAGGAATTAAGCTTGACACCTCTCTAACTCTCTAACTTTGCATGTATGAATAGGAATAACCTAGCAAGGCTTACCCCTCTTGAAACTCACTACTTATAGCTTAAAATGACGTAGTTTAGGCCTTAGGATCATAGAATTCTGGATAAGCCCTTGTTAAATTCCTGAGAAAATAGCCGACTACCAATCCCCACGAGGCACCCGGGCGAGTCATTACCAAGGACCACGACTCATGGTCTCTAGTCGACGTGTGCACTGTCCAAAATTCATCTGGGGCTCACAACGGGGGACCCTATGAGTCGTTGCCCGTGACAACGACTCATGGTCTCACTCGTCACCTTCAACGCCGAAATCTCAAGATCCTAATCAATTGTTGACCATGACCAACCTAATGGATCGTGACATCTAACCACAATTCGTTGTCCATCCGTAGAACACTGCAACCCAACCTTCATCTTCCAATAGCCGTTGACCATGAGCGGCTCAATGAGTCGTGGGGAGGCGACCACGACCCGTGGTCATTTTCATGGGGACTCCAAACTCAAAAATTCCAATTTAAGATGTGCACTGATAAGGGGCATATTTATATGCCAAATCGATACTCAAATGTATAACTTTTGCCTTGTTTGTCCAATAATGTGTGTACATTCTCATGTAAAGTGTACGGAAGTGTGATTTTATACTAGCCAACATGATTAGCGTTGTTTTGTAGGAAAAACATGCTTTTGATGAAGAAAATGACATGTTGGGAGAAATCAAAGATGAACTCGGGAACGAGCAAGGAAGCGGTTGGTGAAGCAAGGATCACAAGGGCTCCTGTGGAGCCGTGACACGTTGCCATCGCGGATGCACTCTGCCACAAGGATGGAGAAAATTCCAATAAATTCCGGTGAGGGTCCTTGATCGAGGCCGTGCCGTTGGGATTGAATTATCCAGACTTCGCATTTCCAGGGTCCGCGATTGCACCGTGGCACGTTGGCTGTGCTCCATGACCGCCGTGCCGTTGGAAACTGTTACACGGGCGGACAATTTCCGAGAGGGCTTCCGCGTTTGCCAGGTGTCACGGAGCGGTGCTCCGCGTGCACTCCGTGACACGTTACTATTATTCGGGAAAATTTATCCCTAGATAAATAGAGCACTTAGGGGCATTTTTAATTATTCGACTTGGTGGAGCAACGTGGGTTACAGGCGGTTTAGAGGCCGAAATTCTTAGGGGTTTCTCTATCCCTTTCTTCTTCCTTTTTCAATTGTTTGCATGATTTCCATTCATTTGCTGATGTTCAATCACAAATGAGTGGCTAATTCTCTTTCTTGTTGAGGTTATGAACTATTGTGTTGAAATGTAATTATTGATTGCTGGTTTATTTTCTCTTTCTTCCATGGTTGTTCTATTTAATTCTTGTTCTTACTACGTTAATATCGGGCCAATGTTAATGTAAATCCAAAAAGTCCGGTTTCACCGAGAGGGCAAGAAATTGGAAAGTTGTGAATTAATAGGATATGATCTTTTCTTTGTTTGGGAAAATTGGGAATTGATTTACCTTCGGGGATAGAAATATACTGAAAGTCGTATTAGTCATGTGTGGAATCGGTTTTGTATAGCTAGAACAGATTCCTTCTTATCACGAAAATGTAGGTGGAAGGTTCATGATTCTTAAGTTGGGTTAAATAGAGTTTTTAATCCATAGGCTTTGGATTCCGACTAGCAACCGGGAGGAAAAGATAAACCACGTATATCGATAGTTCGTTTCTTTACATGTTCTTTGTAACCTCGGCTTGTGCTCTCATTCATAGTTAAGAGTCGGTGTATAGATAGCTTAGTTTTCGACATAAATATATATATTCCAAAACAAACAACTTTTCTTTACACATTGTATGCATACATTTGTAGTTGTAGTAAATTAACACCTAAAAGGTTTCTCCATGGTATTCCTATTCACATTGGGTTCGACATTCCCGGTTCTTAAAAGAGCCACTTGTATTACTTGTACGACCCGTACACTTGCGGAGCTCATCAAGTTTTTGAGCGCCGTTACCGGGGAATAGGCAGTGGGTGAAATTTTAATTTTAATTTTATTTTATTTTACGTGTGGATTTGCCTATTTCAATATTTTTAGTGTTGACAACTGGTCTTGCTTTGTATTTTGTAGAAAAGCAGTGCAGCGAACGGCAAGAGACAAAGGTTTGGTGGATCCATCCTTAGAGTCGGAAAAGAGACGGTTTCATCGCCAACGGAAAGCGCTAGAGAAAGTTGCGGTTGCTCGAGACAAACTATTATGGAGCAACCCACCAGAAGAATCCCACCAATCGTGTGGGCGATATTAGTGCCAGGAATTAGCAACTTGAGCCGGTTCGCGATGTGGCAATCCCACATGCTAGCAATGATACATCTAGCATTCGCAAACCTGAGCCAGGAGGGAGGTTCGAGCTTAAACAAAATATGGTGCAATTCTTTGCACACAAGCGGGCGGTTACGGGTCTCCCTGCGGACCCCACAACAACATCTTCAGAATTTTCGGAGATAAGTGACACTACATCCCCGCTGGAGTGTCAACAGATTACGTCGAGGGCTTACACTTTTCCCATGTTCACTTTTGGGAGATGCCAGAGGTGGCTGAAAGCTAAGCCACCCAAACTCTGTCACCTCATGGGATGATCTTGCGAAGAGTTCTTGATCCGATTCTTTCCCTCATTAAGCAGTAAGGCTTGAATTCAAATTCTAAGTTTAAACAAAGGGAAGGAGAGAATCTGTATCAAGCTTAGGAGGGATTTAAATCATTGTTGAGGGACTGTCCTCATCACCATCGGTCGAATGATGTCTTCAGTGCCCACTTTTATAGAGGTTTGGAACCCCACACAAAAATTTTGCTGGATTCGGCAGCTGGGGGACAAGCTTTAGAAAGACTTATGGTAATATGCTAATGCGTATTTCGCAGAAGTCGGAGTGGAATGCGGACTCTTCAGGAGGAGCAAGGAAGCGGTGAGTCTTGGAAGTGGATGGGTTTCGGCTATCCTTTGCACGAATGGCGCCTTGGAGAATCAATTGAACACCCACTTCGGCAACATGAACTTAAGCCAGTCTCAAGCCCCAGTTAATGCAGTGCAGCAGATTTGGTGTGAAGTGTGTGGGCAATGAACACTCGACTGAGTGTTGTGGAGCAAATCCGAACTTCGGTGAACTTTTAATGGGGAATGCCTGAAAGGAGCAATCACCAACGGTATGGGAATAGCTACAACTCAGCGGAGGAATCACTAGAATTTCTCTTGGGGTAGCAACATCCATCGAGACAGAGTTCGAGTCAGGGGATGCAGAGGAATCAAGGAGGGCCACGAACTATCGGGCCTGATATAGAAACAACAATGCCCCTCTCCACCACCATCACCCGAGCGTTGAGGAGATGTTCAAGCGGCTGGTAGCCCCAGCCAAACTCAATTGCGGGCGACTATGTCAAATTGGCAGCCGATGTTAAAAATATTCAGCTGGCTACCAAGGCACTGGAGTATCAATTTGGGAAATTTGCTGGGCCCGGGTACCAGGCCCACAGGGGACTCCCCAGGTGACACAGGATCCCAACCCCAAGCGGTGATACGGTGACCACGAGGAGTGGCTTGTAGTTGAAGGAGGTGGAGACAAAGACCACCTCAACAGTCCGGGAGTAGCAGAAGCGGAGAGAGGGAGCAGAATGATGAGAGGGAAACACAAGAGGCCGAATCGGAAAGACCCCTCCCACCCCCGTTCCCTCAACGATTAAGAAGCACAAGGAGGAGCGTGCTTCAAAGAAATTCATGGAGGTGCTTAAGCAGGTACACATTAACTTACCTCTTGTTGATGTTTTGCAGGGAGTGCCTAAGACGCCAAATATATAAAGGACATCGTGGCCAACAAAAGTAGGCTTACCGAATATGCCACGGTGGCCCTTCTGAAGGAGTGCACTTCCCGGATACAATAGGTTGCCTGGCTCAAAGATCTGGGAGCTTCACAATTCAGTGACAATCGGGCAAAGTATCCCGAGCTCGCGGTTTATGTGATTTGGGAGCGAGCATTAACCCTGATGCCAGCTTCATTATTTAAGAAGTTAGGTCTAGGAAGACCTAGACCTACACGGTGGATTTTGCAACTTGCGGATCGATCCTTAGCAAGACCGAACGGTATTGTGGAGGACGTGCTAGTGCAAAGTCGGCTCCCTAATCTTCCCGGTGGACTTTATTGTTGGTGTTGGACTTTGAGCCAGACGCGGAAGTCCCATTTATTTTGGGGCGACCTTTCTTGGCAACCGGGAAGGCGCTCATAGATGGCTTTGCGGGTCAGCTAACGATGCGAGCACATGACAAGGTGGAGGTGTTCGATGTGTACAGGCCACCAAACTCCCGGCCGTGTGTAGAGAACTCCTGGGTGATCCAGCGGGCTTGAGCAACCCCGAGGTGCTGCTCAGGGCATTGAACGGCAGAACTAAAGGGAGAGCCCCCCGATTGAGGTAAGCTTGATGATGAGGGTGGGGACGTCGTGAGAAAACATCCGTCACCTAAGGGCGAATGAGCTCAACGACGTCGAGCCGAGATGGTAAACCGGGCGCTGCACGGCAACTCGTGAATTGTAATTGTAAATAAATCTTTTGAAAAAAAAAAGAAGAAAATTTTGTGTATTCTAATGTTTGTGATATAGAGTGTTAAAATGAAAATAAAAAATATTCTTGTTTCTCAACTTTGGAATTCTAACCGATTTCGTGTGGTAAGATGTTGTACGGAGTTAATCGGAGGGAAAAAAATGCAAGGAATGCAAAGGAGAAAAATGAGGTAAGAAAAAATTTAAGTGGCAAAACAGTGAGCTGCGCGATGGCTCCAAGGTGTGTCACGGAGAGCCTCCGCGTTAACCTCCGTGACACGTTGAGCAAAAATCTGGAATTTTAAAAATTCCCGAGAATGCACCCGATGGCTCCGTGTCACCGGAGGGCATGCTCAGCGTTACCCTCACGACACGTTGACGTGTTAATCGCGTGGGGTCTGCCAGGGTCATAGGGCGACCCGCGCGATTTTCCCACTTTTAAACCCCAAAACCCCTCATTTCTCCCACTTTCTTCTACCCTGCGCCCGACAATACCCCAAAAATCCCCCTCCCCCTCAACGTGTCCCGGCATAAGGGTGAAATTTATCAGCTTTTCTTCGTCCTAATCGAATTAAAGGTATGTTCTTGAACTCAACTTCAATTCTTTGCTAAAATTTCTATTTCTAGCATAAACTAGGAGGAATCCATGCCCTTGATATAAAATTGAGCTTAAATACATTTGGGTTGTTGTTAATTGTGTTCGTAGTATCGTTGTGATCGTATGAACTCGTTAATTACAAGCTTAAATGAATTTTGTGCTAAGTAGTTTGGGTTGGGTTGTGAAGTTGAAAAATTGAATGGAGGAGGAATTGTTGAAAATTTAAGGTTGTGCATGTTGAGTGGGTAGCATCGTGTTAAGCCTATGAAACGATGAAATTATCGGGGGGTGCAAATTGGGTGCAATTCCAAGAACTCATTGAATTACATGAAAATCGGAAATTGCTTGGTTGAGTTTGTGGAATATTCTTATTTTTTGTCTTCTTGTTGGCCGAATGCCATGTAATGAAATGACTATCGATAGTATGTTGGAATTAGGCTGGAAGTGCGGTAGTACGAGAGAGGTTATACGTAAAGAATTTTAAGAAGGCACGAGCATTTTTGTTATGTTTTTCTTTTGTTAGTTGTTCTAGATTTTGTATCTTCTTGTAAACTAGAATAAATGGATCTTGCCAAAATACGAGAATGTGAGCTAAAGACTAAGTGTGGGATGGCGAGGCAAACCCAGCCTTAGTCAAAGCTAAGTTTAAATCGACAACATTGTTATTCTTAATGTATTTTTCTTTGACGAGACAATGTCTAGCGGGCAGGACAAGGAAAGGGCACATCAACATCAGGCGCCGGGAGAAAAAAGGTTAAGGCGGGAAGCCGGTCAGCGGCACCCGGCAGGTTCCACGCGGCCGAGCGCCGCCAATATGGAACACAATGGGTGGCCCGAAGGAAGAAGTGGTACACCAAACACAAAGAAAACAAATACTTCCCGAGGGCATATTGCACGGGAACCATTGGCACAAGAGTTCCCCCGGATGGTGCAAAGGATTGACAGCTAATGGCAGGCTACGTTTCATTTTCGATGAGCCGAGGTGCAACTGCACTGTCCAGAATTTTCTGCATGGCGGAACCCGACACTAGAGTCACACCATCAAGATAAGGGGCCAAATCGTCACATTGGAGCCTCACCACCTCAATGCCATTCTAGGGGCGCAAAATACAGACGCCCACACGTACTCCAGTATTTGAACATCACTCCACCTTATGCGGATATCGGACGCACATTATGTGGAGCCGGTCTACTGACGTTGGAGCAGAACACAAGGAGAGAGGGGTTACCATCGAACGCGCCCTATACGGATGAGCAGGGAAAATGCAGCTTAAGATCGTTCTCTTGTTTGATTCGGGGTGCACATAGCCAGGTGACCCAGGATCGTGTATGCTGGTATACGCCACGATGAAAGAGTTTAGAATCAATGTCGGGCGGTGATCTCCATAAGGGCCCGGCGCATCAGAGGCACGGGGTACGGATTCGGCGGGCTGCTGACTACGTTTACGAGGGGCCTTGAGGTCGGAGGAGGCCTAGACTACATGCAGGAGCGGTGTGCCATTGATGTTGCAAAGCTAAAGGCACTGACACCACTCAGGCACATTCTCACATTAGTAGAGCGACATACCCGGGATGATCAATATATGTCCCGCATGTTGGGATGTGATGCTCCAGCTACGCATAGGCGGGGAGACCGGCAACGAGGAGGACGGCGTGGCAGCTCGACAGATTACCCATTTGGCAGAACCTTGAGGCACTATGTCGAGGTGGGCCCGGCTTTTTGTGGAGCCTATAGATGATGATGTCCCCACGGATGAGGGAGCACGTGAGAGGATTCGACGTTGAGTCGGAGGAGGATGGCTGGTGAGACTTCCGAATATGAGATGAGGCGCAGCACCTGATGAGAAGTGGAATACTTTGACTGATCAGGGGTTTCACGAACCACCTTCTGTTTGTAATTGTATGAACAGGGGCCGGTGTTGGGTAGGGTGTGGGGTGGGGTAGTTGGAGTGCGAATTTGCCTTCTTTTGTGTATCATCGCATGTTCTACGTCTTGTTGTCGTGTTTGTTTTAATTTGACTCTATTTTATGTGTATGTTCGTGTTGTAAATATTGTTGTTGCGAAATTGTTGTTTTGTCTTTGTGAAATATTGTTAGCGATTATGTAAATAGTGTAATGAAATCATCGACATTTTTAAAAATTTCGTAACTTTTTTCTCTTGGGTTTCTCGGAGTTTGTTTTCGTTCTTTTGCCGAGAAAGAGTCCCATTAGAACAAAAGAAGTCGTAAATAGTGACCCTTCTCTATGATGGATGGATGACGACATCTTAAGGGAATGAAGTCGATAGGAGTAGTTATATTTTGTTTTTTTAATTATTTTTTAAAGAAATTTCTTATTTTAAGTTGGTTTGTGGTTGTATCCCATGCATGTTGCTACTCTATGGCTCTGACATCTTTGTTGCGTGTTGTACATAAAAATTATATGGCAAAGATGATTCGTAGAAAGCATGCAAATTTTTGTACATATGTAAGACACTTATGCCGTAGAATTCGAGTCGGTGTGATTGAGGCTTAATTTTGAATTCTTGTGATTAGGCAGTTAAAAGAATACGTGAAGTCATCTTGAGTTGAGCATGTGCATCGAGTGTATAGTGAGAAATTGTTTATTCCATGTTGTTGTAGGTGTCTAGAACTTGCACATCGTGTGTACGAAACGAAATGAAGGAAGTGTAGTGTAGGAAAGGATGTAGGCGTTTCTTTGTCAACCAAAAGTTTTTCTTGTTTTCCTTTTTCATATCTACCTTGAAGATTAAATCCTAGTCAGCCCGTTGAGCCTTTAGCCTTTATAAATTTTTTCTTTTAGGTTTTTCTTTTGTCGAAAAGGGTGGGAACCAAGTGAACCCCTTCTTTGCATGGTCCTTAGACCAAATCCTAAGCTCTTAAGCGCTCAAGAAAATGTATAATTTTCCCATGGTGTCAAGGAGAAAAGTGATGAAAAAGAAAAGAGAGAAAGAAGAAAAAGAAAAAAAAAAAAAAAATTAAGAGGTGAAATGGCCAGATTTGAAGTGAAGGAAGTTGTTTAACTCAATTTTCTCTTCGTTAATTACGGTGTGTTAAAGACGAGAGGTGATAAACATAAGATAAACCTCGGGAAAAGGAGGGAGGAAGGAAGAAAATATTTAGAATTTGATAGGATGTGTGAAAAGGCGCTTAAGGAAGCTAGTTACTATTATTGGTTAGCCCAGTATATACTAGTTCTGTAGCTTACATTACAACCCGTTAAGTCCTACATGATCTTACATCACGCATCCATATATTAGTGGGTAATACACTAGAGGCAAGCTTATGGGTCATGACACAAGGCATGTGAATTCGGTTGGGAGAGTGAGCGAAATTGTGTGTATATATATACCCCGACATGAACTTCCTTAGAGTTCATGTGATTAAAAAGCGGGGAATCTCTTATTGTTGTGAGGGCACATGTTTGATGATAGAATAAATTCGTGTCGGATATCTTGGTCGGCTAATATGCATGAGTTTTGCTTAGATGTCGAATCGATTCTTGTGCTCGGAGGTCTTGATCTATTAAGTGTCGTTGTAATAATGATACTATGCATGTTTTCTTGATGATTTGTCGTGAACATAATCGGTATAACCGTAGCTCGGATTGTCGAGCCAAAGTAGCCATAATGGGATATCAATTTCGCCAGAGGTGTATAAGTATTGTTCGAGGACGAACAAGATTTTAAGTGTGGGGTAGTGGAGTAAGGGGCATATTTATATGCCAAATCGATACTCAAATGTATAACTTTTGCCTTGTTTGTCCAATAATGTGTGTACATTCTCATGTAAATTGTACGAAGTGTGATTTTATACTAACCAACATGATTAGTGTTGGTTTGTAGGAAAAACATGCTTTTGATGAAGAAAAATGACATGTTGGAAGAAATCGAAGATGAACTCGGGAGCGAGCAAGGAAGCGGTTGGTGAAGCAAGGATCACAAGGGCTCCGCGATGGAGCCGTGACACCTTGCCATCGCGGATGCACTCGCCTTGGGATGGAAAATTCCAATAAATTCCGGTGAGGGTCCGCGATCGAGCCGTGCTGCGTTGGGGATTAATTATCCGGGACTTCGCATTTCCGAGAGAAGGGTCGCGATTGCACCGTGGCACGTTGGCTGTGCTCCGCGATGCATGCCGTGCCACGTTGGAAACAGTGCACAGGCGGACAATTTCCGAGAGGGCTTCCGCGTTTGCGAAGTGTCACGGAGGCGGTGCTCGGCGTGCACTCAGTTGACACGTTACTGTGTCAGGAAAATTTATCCCTAGTATAAAATAGAACACTTAGGGGCATTTTTAGTATTCTGACTTGGTGGAGCAAGAACGTGGTTACAGTAGGTTTTGAGGACAGAAATTCTTAGGGTTTTCTCTATCCCTTTCTTACTCCTTTCAATTGTTTGCATGATTTCCATTCATTTAACGATGTTCAATCCACAAATGAGTGGCTAATTCTCCTTCTTTAGAGGTTATGAACTATTGTGTTGAAATGTAATTATTGATTCTTTGGTTTATTTTCTCTTTTCTTCCATGGTTGTTCTATTTAGTGCTTGTTCTTACTACGTTAATATCGGCCAATGTTAATGTAAATCCAAAAAGTCGGTTTCTCAGGGCGAAATTGGAAAGTTGTGAATTAATAGGATATGATCTTTTCTTGGTTTGGAAAATTGGGAATTGATTTACCTTCAGGATAGAAATATACCTGAAAATTCGTATTGATCATGTGGGACGGTTTTGTATAGCTAGAACTGAATTCCTTCTTATCACGAAAATGTAGGTGGAAGGTTCATGATTCTTAAGTTGGGTTAAAAACGAGAGTTTTAATCCATAGGCATAAGTTCCGACTAGCAACCGGAGGAAAAGATAAACCCGTAGATCGATAGTTCGTTTCTTTTACATGTTCTTTGTAACCTCGGCCATGCTCTCATTCATAGTTAGAGTCAATTGTATAGATATTAGTTTTCGTATAAATATATATATTCCAAAACAAACAACTTTTCTTTACCTTTGTTGTTGCTGCTTGTTGTAGTTGTAGTAAATTAACACCTAAAAGGTTTCTGGTATTCCTATTCACAATGGGTTCGACATTCCCGGTTCTTAAAAGAGCAGCATGTGCCCCATTTGGCCGTACACTTGCGGACTCATCATCACCTCACCATGATTCACTTCATGACTCAAGTGGTCTACCCCGCAGGTCACGGGACGACTTATTCTATGACACGGTGTAGAAAATCTATTTTTCTCTATTTCAACTCATTTGATCTTTGGGCTTTCGGTGTATAACAAGCTACGGAATTGGGGCACGGCTTTGGCATGGCATGGTTCCGTAGAGTGGCATGACTTTGGATGCAGGCGTGGGATGCTACTGGATGCGGAGCTCAGCTGGCGTGGGATTTTGCCATTGCGCACGACCCTTGGAATTTCATGTCGTTTAGTGCGCACGCTTGGCAGCACGACGCCTTCTGGCATGTCGCCTTCCATGGCACGGGCATGTTATGCGGCATGCCCGGCATGGCACGGCACTATGCGGCATTCTCCTCTTGCTATCTTCATGCATTTCCTCTAAACTCCTTCCGCACTTCCTTCTTACTCATTTAACTTCCAAAATTGCTTTCCTCCCTTAGAATTTTGCACACACCAAAACAAGCTAATCATGTTCGTGTCACACGACCCGAACATAGGTCGAATCAACACACGGGACAAGAAATCTCAAGAGGCTCCAAAATCGACCTATGACATGAATATACATCTAACTCAATCATAAAGATAGCGGATGATCATCATAAATAACATGTGAGAATCCTAAACAAAACTTAACATCGAATACAAACATGAGTCCATGTTGAATATACACTATGTCCGAAAAAGCCTCTAAACGTGAGTTGATGGGATAAGACCCCAACTAACCTAAGCTAGACTCTAAAAACTGAAAATGCGAGAACATAAATGAATAAAAAGGCCCTCACAAGATGAGGCCTCTGCAACTCTAAGCGGGAAGTACTAAAGTACAGGAATGCATTATACGCGAGATTGAGTCGGATATCGGAGCCTATATCATAAAATGATACAACATAAGAGTGTGTGGTCATTACGTGGAATATACCAAGTTTGTAAAGTACCAAGTAAAATCGCTAAGTAAGTAAATCATGCATATAATAAGACATAATCAAGTTTGGACAGCGTTTGGCGGCGAATCGGATGAGAAAATGGATAGGGTTGTTCGTTTCTCACTTCTCTCGTTTACTCTCTCTGTTCTTACTGGAAATTATGAGTTAAAATAAAGCAAAAACTAAAGTTTGGATGTACATTACGCCCCGCTATTCTCTGTGTTCTAGATATTTCGAGGGCTCCGCCAGCAGTTATGAATGAGGTACATTAAACGCTATTCTCTCCACCCGGGCGCGACGAAAATGTACCACGATATCAAGAAATCTTGGTGGCCAGAAATGAAAAAGAGAAATAGCCGATTTGTAGTGTCCTAACTGCCAACAAGTAAAAGCGGAACACCAAAAACCAGGCGGATTGAATCAGGACATAGCTATTACTCTACGGAAGTGGGAAGCGATGAAAAACATGGACTTTGTAGCAGGATTTTCAGTACCATACATAGACATGATTCCAGTTGGGTAATAGTTATTGGTGACGAAATCCAGCTCATTTCCTGCCGAGTGAAAGCTACTTTCTCATGCTTTTGAAGATTATGCCGAATTGTATATTAGAGAAATAGTTAAATTACATGGTGTTCCGGTATCTATTATCTCCCAGATAGAGGAGCCAATTTACAACTAGATTTTTGGCAGTCATTTTAGAGAGGTGCGAGGCAGCAGATTAATTTGAGCACACCATTCCACCCTCAAACAGATCGCTGGTTGGCTGGTTTGAAGTGGGAGAGTCCAGTGTGGGTGGGCCAGATATTATTCAATAGTCGGAGGAGAAGGTAAAGCTTATCAGGAGATGCTGCTTGGCCGCACGAAGCGCCATAAATAGAATACGTTGATGTGCGGCGCAAAGACGGAATTTGATGTGAATATTTGGGTATTTACGAAAGTATCTCCGATGAAAGGGAGATGAGATTCGGTAAGAGAGGTAGCTCAGTCCGAGGTTCGTTGGGCCTTATCGAGATTCGTCAAGAATAGGCCAAGTGGCATATGAGTTGAACTTTTCTCAATTAAAATCCGTTCATCCGGTTTTCACGTATATATGCTAGAAAGTGCATCGGGAGACATCAAGTAATCCAGTCAAGAATGTCCAGGTTACGGAAGAGCTGGCCTATGAAGAGGTTCTAGTAGATAGATGGATTCGTAGATTGAGAACCAAAGATATCAAACTACTGTCAGGTACTATGGGCGTACTTGAGGGCAGGAGGGAGATGACTTGGGGGCGGAGGAAGATATAAAATCAGATATCCTCACTTGTTTCAAGCCTAGTCAGTCATGAGGTATGTTAGTATTGTTATTTTATACAGTGCCTTATCGTATATGTATAAGTAAATAGCCGACTCTAGCCTTTTATGAGAGATGAATACTATAGCATTGTGTATAGTGCGTATTGGACTTTTCTATATTTCAGGTTTTGAGATAATCCATATTACAGGAAACTCTGGCAAAATTTTTCTAAATAAGTTGAGTAAGTTGAGAATTCCTATAGATGAAGTTTACATTCGAGGACGAATGTTCTTAAGGGGAGAATGTTACACCCATAAATTCATATTTTATGTATATGGCCTATTGGCATGGTGGTTAAGAGTTTTGAATGCCATACATGCTAGGGAAAAGACCGAGGGAAAGACCGGATAAGTGACCGTGAGACCATCGCAAGAGAGAGGCTGCCAAACCTCCTCCGCGATAGCCGAGTGTCATGGAGGCTCACCTCAGTGATACAGCTCACGGAGGCTAGGCTCCCACGACCACGGCGTGTCATGGAGGTGAGGTGCCCCAGAGTAGCAAAGCCTCCAAACTTCGGTTTTGCTTTATTTCACCCCATGATTTCCGGTAAACAGTAAACCGAGAGGAAAATGAACAGCTTACTATCCATTTCTCATCCCAGATTACGCCTGCTTAGCGGTCAAACTCAATTAATCCTAGATACCGAGGTATTAAGCAGCAAGGAGCATTCCCCTACGGGTTTTAGTTTGATGAAATTCGGCCGGCGAATCGTCGTGCTACCGAGCTAAGGTAAGTGGAATTGCTCCAAATTATGGTGTCAACGTACTCCTAGCCCTAAGTGAGTATTTCTCCCTTACGGACTTTTGAGAAACAGCAAGTTTTCAACCGTTTTCGATAAGTCAAAGTTTGGGCTATATATATATTGAAAGTGATATTTTCTTTCAGGATATCAGCGTATTTAGTTCTAATTGACATATATATAAATGCAGTTGGGAGAAATAAGCGGAAATGTGACCGAGCTTCGCCCGCTAGTTGGAAAATCCGAAGCAAGGTATGTAAAAGTTAATTCCCTTCGGCAAGTTAGTAATCCAGTATAGTAAATGGCGTGATGTATAGAGGAAAGAATTCAGGAGTCGAGAATTGAGTCGGTATGAATCTAGCAAGCATGTTTTATAATAATATGATATATTAGAATGAAAGTTAGTAAACGATATCGAGGCAGTGGGAGATAATATCTCGAGATACGGTACATCTCAGTATGAGAATCAGTTTAATGCAGAAAAGAGCTCAAGAATAAGAAATCAGGAGGCCACACATAGTAGTTTCGGATCAAACATGCTTGCTATACGTGATTATTGTTTGTTGAGACTTGTTTGTGCTATGAGGGCACCCTTAGAGCGTCGCACTTCCCTAGGTTGTAAATGTGTCAACTCGCCCGCCGGAAGGTGACGATACTCACTCCAAAGGAGTGGCATGCCGTCTGCAGTAGGACGAAGATGGGATGCAGCATTCCCTACTCATCGGAAGCGTCAGCATGTTATAGGTTATCTGTTGTGCGCTTGCGCCCGGGCGGCAAGATTGCAGATCACAGATCACGATTACGGTTCTGATTAGAGTCCTCCCGGAATCGAACACGGTTGCAGTCGAGGCCATAGCCCCGAAATTTGCCAGGAGCAAGGGGGCTGGTAAGAGGTGCTCGTAGTTAGTAGATGAGTGGAGTGATTTATTTTTGGATGGTTTTGACCGGGTGAGGTAATGGGTGTGTGTTGGTTGGCACCTTCCGGCTTATGAAATTTGGTACTTGAGTCCTTTATGTGTTATATATATGTATATACATGATATCGATTAGCCGATAGACAGCAGGTCACCATGACGACAGGTATGATTCTACCTTACTCTAAGGAAATGCAGAGATAAGCTTGTTTTGGAATTTCATCGGTCCGGGCAGGTTTGGTCTTCTACTGTTGAGAATTTCTAGTTATGTTGCTTATATTGATTATGTTCAATTTGGCACCATACTCGGTACCAGTGAGTAAGCGACGCCCGTTTGGGCGCTGCATTACCACTGCCGCAGGTGCCACATAGGCAGTCGTCCCTCGTGATCACAACCGGCCAACGAGTCATCGGCTCTATCATCGAACTTGATATTCGAAGGTTTATATCATTTCCTTGTGTTGTATAGTATGGGTAGGTCGAGTCTGTCCCGACCATCGTATCAATATTCTTAGAGGCTTTGATTGTGTATATATCTCCCTGTGGTTAGTTATGCCGATCGTGTGGGGCCGTGCGTATGTTTAGCTGTTTAGTATTGTTGTTTATGTTGGCCGTGTGGGGCCTTATCCAGTTAGTAGTGGTGACCTTGCCGGTCACATAGTTATTCGAAGCATTTGTTATATACAGATATAGAGATAGCTAGACAGTATGGTGGCCTTGTCGGGCCGCATAGGTTTCCCTATATGAATGTGAATCTGGTTGTAGCTGATGTTATAGTGCAGGTGGCTATAGACGGTAAACAGGCTGACCCCCTGGCAAGTTATATAGCCCGTTGATTTTGTGAAACGAGTTAGAGCCAGCCGGGCACCGAGATGTGTGCTTAGGCTCGGTAGTCTAACCGATTCGGAGTCTAATAGGGCACCAGGTGCCAGTCATACCCCCAAGGTGGGCGTGACAAACACGAAATGCAATCATCATACTCATATACTAATCATATAGGCTAAGCGACGGAATGACGCCTCGAACCGAACTACATAGCTAAGCGAATTCATAAATCATACGTACAAACATTGACGTGAGAACCTGGGGCACATGGTGAACACATGAAACTGAATAGAGTATTAAGGAGGAATCTGATACCTCGAGCTAAAACTCAGTCGGAAGGGAAAAGATGTGGGTATTTAGCCATTGTATGCGCTTCGGCTTCCCACGTAGTACCCTCAGCGTGTTGATTCCCCAAAACCTTGACTAAAGCTACTTCTTTTTTCTTAGCTTATGAACCTGATGATCCAGGATCTCCATCGAGACCTCTTCATGTCTAAGGTTTCCTTTCATACCGATACTGTCCACCGGAACAACTAGAGATGGATCACCTAACCACTCTTTTAAGAGTGATACATTGGAAATTGGATGAATTTGAAGAAAATTACGAGGCAACTCCAATTCCTATGCTACCTAGCCAACCCTTTTCACTCAAGATAGGGACCTGACATAATCGGGCTGAGTTTCCCTTTTGCTTTCTAACCTCATCACTCCCTTGATAGGAGATACCTTTAGAAACACCCACTCATCAGCTTCAACTCAAGCTCCTCCTCCTCGCATCCGCCTAGGAATTTTGACGACTATGAGCTATTTTCAACACGCCCTTATAAGTTTGAACTTTCTCCTTGGCCTCATGGACTGAATGCGGGCCTATCATTGCAGCTTCACTGACTTCAAACCAACAAATAGGGATCTCTATCTCCACCCATAAAGATCCTCAAACAGAGCCATCCGAATATTTGTAATGGTAGTTGTTGTTATACGCAAACTCCAATTAGAGCGGATGATCTTGCATCCCAACTACCTTGATATCAAAGCACCCATCTCCCACTTTGGAGACGACCTCTACTTTCTGATGCGGGCCGTTCCTTCAACTTCACCAAGATAGGAACCTGTCTTACCTGGGTGACCCCACTCATCACGGAAGATTATGATCCATTACGAATAATGGAACCACACGTCCATCAGAGTCGACAAGACGAAACTCCTATGATTCTGTTAAGAATTTGAAAGTCCCAAACCTGGAGTTGTCATTTTTATGCTTAAAATCATGCTAAACTTGCAAAATGTTCAAATCCACCCGAAGCTCATCCAGAATCCTACGAACACCAACCAACTGTGAGGTAAATTGTAAAAAACCTCCCAGACCCGTTGGAATTATCTAATCACCGATATAAGGTCGTTTGGATCGAAAGTTGACCGTGGTCAAACTTAGCTTCCTCAAAGTTCATAATTTCAACCAAAGGTTCAAATCACTTCAGAATCACCTTAAGGTCCATACAAACCACCCAACTAGTCATAAATCGCCATCAAACCAACAGAGCTTTCAGAGTCCAAATTCAAGCTCATTAACCTAAAATATTGACTTTGGTTAACCCTTAAACTTCAAACCTAAAAAAGAAAGGAAATCTCACCCAATATTCATTAGATCATCTCGGAATGGTGTCATCCATATCTGCAAGTTATGAATAACAAAATAAAAGATATGTAAGGTTCAACATAGGGATGTGGACCAATAATCATAAAAATGACCATGCAAGTTATTACACTCAGGCTTGACTAACAACTTCTCTTCTGGACTTCTACACAGACACCTATGGCGGGGATAGGGAGTTACCACGAATGTACCTACTTTAACTATTATTTCCATCATGGGGAAACATTCATAGGGCTTAGGGTAAGAAAATCATGAGAACAAATCATTCAAGAAATCTAAGGTGGGCATATACACGATATCATGATCGATGTGCCGATAAGGAAAATCTTGGGGCGGTTCATAGAAGCCGAGCATCTTTGAGAGACATGAGTTCACATACATAACAAGGATCATGACATGAAATTGAATTTTTATGGAGTCATGGAGTAATATTGGGATCACTGACTGACGGGGTTACCTATCATCTTAGGGTTCTGAACATAAGCATGAGTTGTGCGTAGCATCGAGCAAACATAAGGGAAACACCTAAATGAGAATGGTTGACTTCCTAAATTATTATTTCTAGAACTTCCTTACTAGAAAACTTAAGACTTGACTTGGCCCTTCACTTACCATCTTCCCCTTTAGTTTAAGGACATGATTCTAAGGCTCTAGGATCCTTCATTAAGGTTACACTAATATCACTAGCTCCAGGCTTCCCGTTTTCACCTCCAAGGTTATCGTGAAGATTTCATACTTGTAAACCATTCCCTACTGTACAAATAAATCTCATACTAAAATGCACAAAAGGATCTTGTACTTTATAAAATAGCTCTTGGGTCTAGCAACACGCAAGGTTTGATATGAAGACTTATAACGTACTTGTGACTAAATCTTGTGGTTGGCTGCCACCTGCTCTAGGTAACTAGCATTGTGAGATGGCCCGCCCATTTTGTCTCACCCTAAATGGAATGGCTCTCTTAGTTACTCTACGCACAACCTTTGGTCCCTAAGTCTGCTTTCTCCCGCAACCCAATAAGTTAGCGCGGGTTGATGATTTATTAGTAGGAACATGGGTTCCACACCATAACGGTCTAGTTGAAGGAAAATCACGAATTAAAATTATGCAGGCTTACCGCACAGAAACAAGCATCCATGCCAATTAGACATTTCCCCAGGGTGGTTCCTACCCACACCCTTTGGCAAGATGTCCAACTGGACGGGGCTGTTGAAGGGGTGGCTTGAGAACAGCCTCTCTGGCCATCTTAGCAGCTCTTTGGGCAATCTGTGTTTATATTGCAGTGGCCACAATAAGCATCGACCACATAAAACATCTTCCTAGGTGGTTTTTTTGAGTGCTCACAAACCGGGTAAGTGAAGTCTCCGCGTCCTAGGCTTGTTTCTCGAACTTGAGCAAAGACCTCTGCTGGGGTTTAGAGTGATTCTGACAACTTGACCCTTCTTGGAACTTTTTGTTTCCCTTTTCTCTCCCCTTGATCTCTCCCTCCATACTCGGAACCACCCCAACCTTGATCGGACTCCTCCTCGTGAAGTCTTGAACTCTAGTTGTCGCCCCTCTGTAGTAGGTTTTCTAATGAGATAGTTTGGTTGGATTTAGGTTGAGCTATCATGGCTCATATCAACACTCTAAAAGCCTTGAGCTTTCTGCATCCATAACTTCGCCGTATAGGATGCTGTTGGGTTGGTGGGGTTGGGCGACTCTCATTGGTTCATTAAGGAGACATGTTTCTGCACACGCATATAGCACGGGATAAAGGAATGGAGGAAGACATTTCATTGCCCGACTTAGATCATGAAGGAAACATATCCTAAACGTCTCGTAGCCTCATCTTCATAAGTGTGGCGCGCTTCACAACCATGAAAAGAAAGACTCTACTTAGCACGGCTTTGAGACACCTAGGACCTTTAAAACCTAATGCTCGATACCAAGTTTGTGCTTGAACATAGGCGGATAGAGACATGGGACAAAGGCTTGAGAGGCTCCAAGTCGACCCATGGCATGACCATATATCTAACTCAATTATAGATAGCGAAGTCATCACAAAATAACATGAAAATTAAGCAAAACTTAACATGCGGGCCACATACATGAGTCCAACGTTGAATACCACACTATGTTGGCCTCTAAGTGACGGTTGATGGGACAAGAACCCCAACGCTCGTTATAGTCTGAGTGAAAATACGGAACATAAATGAATAAAGATCCCTTGGCAAGAGGAGGACTCACCAAAATCTAAGCGGGGAAGTACTAAAGTTGATCTATCTGTCGGCGAGGGCGAGTACGGATATGAAGCACATATCATAAATAGCCATCATAGAGTATGCGATCAATACGTGGAATATTAGTATGAAAGATAGTAAAACTGCTAAGTAAGTAAAATCATGCATATAATAAGACATAATCAAGATAAGATTAAAGTAGGGCTTGCATGCTATTTTACGAAATCATGATCTAAACATAATACAACATCATAAGCGAGTCAAATGACCCCAATCTTTGAAAACTGATAATCATAAATAAAATTAAACATTTGGTCAAACCCGTCAAAGACATAATAACATGACTGATGAACATGCATAACTAAAATCATGAGGAAAAACGATAGACTCGTCTCTTATAAGCCGATATCACGATGATAGAGCTTACGTAGCCCCAACTATTACACTCAAGTAGAAAGAGTTGTCCAAACCTTTTCATGGCTAAGGGCGTTACCATGATATCGATATCAAGCTCAAGGTCCCTTGGGGGAAAGGGAAGCTTCAAGGGAGGTCCCATATAAATAATCCTATGTTGTACGTAGTTCTGAGGCATAGGGTTGGCCCGACCATTAGCCTACTCGGTGCTAGACACTACTCCCAAAAATATGCATATGCTCTCCATCATTTTCAACGAAGCTAAATGTGCATATTATATAACCTAAAAATATAACATGAAAGAGCCTAGGGCTCAAACCATAACACAAGCTGAAAATAATTGGGAGTCTAGACTCCAAGATCCATGTGTTAAGCTTCTAACATGAAATACAGAATGGCGTCATGGAACATACTTGATCATGTGGGCTTGCCCAAAACTTTAACATGCTATGCAATAGACTTGATAATCAGAATCATGGATATAGACATGGGAAATTTTGAAGTCATACTTTTCTCATATATATCTCATCATGCTTGAATACATATAATATAGATCTCGACTTTCATGAATGGTCATCATAATTTGGAAAACTTAAAAACGTAATTTATAATTTAAAACACTTTAAAATCTACCGATCAATCATAATTCAACATTCAAAACATATTTAGATCATACCCATGATAGAAACTTAGGAAATTTACACATTGGGTAGAAACCCCATAAATTCATGAATAAAGGATTTCATGAAATAGAGAGGGATTGGGCATGGCTGTGGAATGTTACACCCATTCATAACCCTACATACTGAGAGGATGCGATTTTACAACTTCTTTGGTGCAGGAAGATTTGGGGAAGAACCTTGTAGAGACTAGAGCGTTACTCTCCAACCCTTAAGCTTGCATGCATGAGTTTTGAATAGGCTAGAATGACTTAACCTATCTTAAAACACTCTATTCTTTACTTAAACTTACATACTATAGGCCTTAGGAACTTAGAATTACGGAAAATCCTTAATAAATTCGCAAAGAAAAACATACGCGGTCAAATAGGGACTCGACGACTCGTCATCTCGGCCACGACTTCGTGGTTTGCACCATGATCAGCAGCACCAAACTCTCTGAGGGTCACCTGAGGTACACCACGACTCATGGTGTACAACAATTTGTGATGACCAATCAATTAGGTTCACTTTCCAAATTTCTCCAACCTCCGTAACGCCCGACACGGATCACATGACGACTGGTGGTGGTGACCACGGCTCGTGGTCGCACCGTGGTCACCTCAAATCCCAATTTTTCAACTAAGTCCAATCCCTTCCCCATGAGTCACTTAACAACTTGTGGTGTTCACGAAGGGTCAACACGGGCGACTAGATCACCGTGACCCGGTGCGAAATTTCTAATTTTCTCCATTTCGACTCCCTAGTTTGATCTTAAGGTTTTGGAAATTATAGTTCCGTTGATCCATGCACAATAGTATAGCTTCAATATGAGATTGTACTAAAATTAAGGCCAGTACGACTAACGCTCGGGTATAAATATCACCCAGGCCATGCATCTCCCAAGATTGCAGTCTACACCACAGACGAAACATAGTGCCCAGGGTTACAGTGACCCCAAGCTAACCCATGGTTTAGAATATTCTTGACCATACTTCGATTTGAGATAAGCGAGTGGAAGCTGCGGGGTAAGCAATCTTTATGAGAAAAGATAAAATTTGGTTTATACTAGATATTTTAAACAACATTGATAAATATAAGCTAAAACTAATACTACACTATCTAAAAGCCTCTACTAACAGATGAGTTGTTTTGTTTGGCTTTCTTTAACTCACAAATACGGAAAACTAACCATTCACTAAATAGAAAGAATCAGGTCCTCGAAATGAGGACTCTGTCTTTCTTCTGCTGAATATCGCTGGTGAAGCTAGCTTTGCGATTCGAGGCGATTACTGAGCCTATATCATAAAATGATATAGCATTGAGGAAATATGCGTCACTACTTTTGGAGTCATTACTAAAGATGAGATATCAATAAAACATAAAAGTTTCGATAACCATAAACGGGGTTGATATGACGTACAACAACCATGCCCGAAGCATAGTCTTTGAGGAAGGAATGAAATTTTGAGAAAATACTATAAGAACTGATCTAAAGTTAAAGCCACCAAACAAATCTTAAATCTGTAAGACTGGATTGTGAACTATGTTTGTGCTATCTTTGTGAGAGTCTGCCATTATCAGACATTTAGCCATGTAAGCTAGACGTGGATCGATGTTTCTCCCTATCAGATAGGCCCCACTATACCTTACCAGGGTATAGTGACTGGACTTCAACCATGATCACTAACTATAAAACCCATTTGGATTAAGTCCTATGGTGGCAGTAGTTCTAAAGCATGGGTACATTGAACCTGGCCCCACTCGGTGCTAAGTACTACTCCTAACGATGACACAAAATAGATGTATATATATAAATGCGAAGCTGTATTGATAGCTCAAAATGATGTCGGAAGGCTAGAGTCTGAGAAGCCACTTATCTGGAAATGTCATGAGAGCCTAAAGGACTTAATGGCGAAGGGGTTAAGAACATACTATTTGATCAAATTACTATATTATTAAAGTATACGTAAAATGATAGAAATATTTGTAATGTATTTCATAATTTCATGAAAGTCGGGACAAATTCAATATCATTTGAAACATACTATAGTACTGAAGATACTACCATGAATATATAAACTTTCTAAACATAATAATCCAGCATCATAAAAAATAGGGGATTTCAACAATTAGAAATAAAGCCCTAGGTCATGTTGATTTATAGAACTTCCATTAGGGTGCCCGTCTTGGGATGAGGGGTGAAGAGGTCTTGAGTCCCATATATCTCGAGGAATTCTAGAGACAACACTTGAAATACGCGAGAAAGTTGAGCCTAGTTCTTGCCTTGTGCCTGTGCATTCTTATGGTGAAGTTCTAAGAGTGTGAGGGAAGAATGAGGGAGGAATGCCAGGCTAAATCCCTCTAAATTCCCCTAAGAATACCCAATATGATGTAGTTTAGAATTTAAATAATGAAAAGTTATGAAAATTCTCTGGAGAAAGTGTCTGAAAAACTACCGTCTAGAACCAATGGGTCACACAATGAGTCGTTGGTTGTGACCCCACTGACTTGGTGGGACCATTCGTTGGTGCTGGGTCCAAAAACCTAGTTTTGTACTTTAACCCGGCAGTTGGAAAGGATGACTCATTATAGGACATGAGAGGGTCATCAAATCAAGTCATTGTCACTAAAAAAATTTTGAAAAATTCTAAACCTCTCCCAATAGACAAAGAACGACCCTTTTATATGGTACAACGAGTCATTTTCCTCGTGGTCAGCGGAGTGATCTTGAAAACTTTTTGGATTCCATCTAATGGCTCAATAGGATGATTTTTACATCCCTCCATGACTCGTTAATACTGTCTCATTGGTTCGAGGAGATTTTGTCAAGTTTAAGGCTCTGCCATAGTGGCCATTATGACTTGTTACTTCTAATGATGGGTCATTATATCATTAGATTTAATTAAAGAAAAGAAATTTTCTGCGACCAACAAGCGTATTGCTTGGTCATTGTCTCGACAACGACTCCTCTGACAGTCGTTACGAAGAAGTTTTATAGTTTTCTAGGCGCTTTTCATTCCAAGTCTGGGTTTGGTCTTACGCTTTTAAGGGTCATTACACTTAAACTCCATATGTACTAGTTTTCTCATTTAATCCACCGGTTCAAATGAAAATAGGAACGATACAAACATTACCATCAACTCATCCATACATCGCATTATGTACGTACAAGAGCATTCAACATTCAATTCATCCAATAAGCACAAATTCACATATAGTTTATACAATTTCAGTAATTTGTAGTAAATACACATCAGTAATCACATCACGAGTATGTACTTATTCTAGCATCACTCTCTCACCATTTTCGATTTTAGACCAATCCTCACTCTTTAGTTTTCCCTTGATACCTTGCCATCCCTAATGTTCTGGGCACACACTTCTGTCACATCTTCGTACACTCTCACATGAAACATCACTGTACATACATGCCAGAGGGTCTTATTCTACCTTTTCATTCCATGACCTGCAAAGGGTTTAGATATCCATGTAGCATACACCCCAACCACATAAACTTTGTCGGTGCACTCTCATTTGTACACCCGGTCGTATGAACCTTTAAATTACATGTAAGTGTCCTTTGTACTCTAGCACTTGGGATTTCATCACCCCATTTCTTTCATTCTCACCAGTTACCCTTCCTTGAGCTATCACTTTGCCAACTCGAAGCTGACAATCACGAGACACAACACTCTATAACTTCCATATCATGCACATAATATATCGGTAATAATATTATGCCAAATTTCACTTTACCAATTCCAAGAGACAAAATTATTATTAATAAATCAATCTGAAGACCAATCAAGAACGTTATTATTCCACACACATATACACACCATTATAGGATCCAACTCCTTAAAACTATCACGCCTACCTCAATCGAAGACTTGAATATCAAGCTATTAAAGGAGCCTTGCCCTTACTTAGTGCTTCAGAAAGTTCAAAATCTAAAAAACAAATTAAAGAGTATTCAAAAATCTACTCTTCAATAGAGGGTCTTAGAAGATTTAAACTCACCTAATCCCACCCGTTAACACGGTTCAAATCCTTACCATGAGTTGGGTGTCTATCTAATCTCCCAATGATCATTACGCACCTAGTATGGAGGTTCTACTCCACTAACCCCTTCAAGTAGTCTTTGTGGCAGAGGTCCCAATTTTTGGACTTCCAAGTCTCAGAATTATCATGATGAATTAATACATTCACATTTTGCTTATGAAGTGCTAATTACTCTTCTAGACCTAGGAATCATCACCCACCAACACCTGTTCCACTTTCCTTAGTTTTCAATTCTAGAAAGTTCTTAATTAAATTTCACTATCGAGGGATCCCCACAGTTACAGGGTGTTAAAAATTAATTACAAAAGGAAGGAGCAAGAATTGTACCTTGGGATGAAGAATTCTTTACGCCCTTGAAAAATTGCCCTAAGCTCTCTAGTTTTTTGCCTTAGATTAATGGGGTGAAAACACAAATCCCCACTTAAACGACTCACTGTCCTCCATATCCTGATGCCACAGTCACCACTCTGCCTGGCAGACCCACTATGGCGGACCTCTGACCATAATGATGGACTCGCATAGCCGGTTTTCCCTGTGTTTGCAACGTCTCCATTAACCCAGTAACTCCACAATTATTTGCACATATCATCCTCAAACCCAGTTTATCTATCTATCCTCAGCTTTTTTCCATGCATCTGGGGAGAAAAGAGGTTGTTCTGGACTTATTTTCCCATGTGCCCAGGGAACAGGGTCGTTCTTCTATTCCTTTGTATATCTGAGAACCATAATGGAGATACAACAAATATAGAAAAATTTCTCCATACATCATCTTTTCTTTATGGTTTGAAAAAAGATCCTTGCTCGTTCTTCTTCAATTATCACAGAACAACCTATTTAGGAACTCAGGATATAATTTGTCACTATACTACTGGGTTGTTGAATAATTCAAATGCATCTTTCAACTTCTTCTGCCTTTTGGAAACAGGATACAATTAGTGTCTGACTCTTGGGTTGGTGAACCAACCATGCATCTTTTAAATTTTCTCAACCTTTCTGTACATCTTTAATTTTCATGTTTGGGTTTGCAGGGCGACACGGTACTTAGAGTCTACAGTGACCTGCTATCCCATGGAATAGCTTATCTTGATACTTTGAGTGTTTGTAAGAAATCTGTATGTGGCTCTCCTAGCCACAAGAGACAAATACTTTAAAGAAGAATGTCTGATAAGATACTGAAATGTATGCAGCGTTACAAAAACAATTGAACTACAAACGCTGTTTGAAAGCCATCTAAAGGCCAGTGAGTCCTTCGGGACAAGCCTGACTATCCCAGTGCAGAAACTAAAATAATATTGAAATAAAAATGTAGCTCTCGTCTCATAAGATGAGGACTCACCATGATCTTTGCTAATTATCGCCGGAGAAGGACTACTAATCATGCTGGGAATTGAAGACCACCTGTGTGAACGATGCATCATAGAGGGGAAGTATGTATCAGTACTTTTAATGTGCGATAGAGTGAGATATAAATAAACATAAAGATACTAAAAATACGCCAAGCTGTACTAACGAGGATATGCAACCATAACTTGGAATGCCAATGCAAAGCATCCTAAGAAATCTGATAATACTGTAAGTACTAACTGTCTGAAGTTCTATCCTAAAATCTGGAGGACTGAACTGTTGGAGATTATGACTGTATTAAACTTGGTTGTCTTGGGAAAATACCCATAACAGTATCTGAACATGAACTAAACGTGGAGTCCGACATATACCCCCCACCCATTGGTGGGCGCACTGTACCTTGCCAATGCTGGTAGCTGATTTGGGTGATCACTGTCTGAAGCCCCTTTAAGGCTAATAACCTACAGTAGCAACGTATGTCACACCCCCAAACCTGCAGGGAGGCGTGGCACCTAGTGCCACCACTGAATGACATATGGTTCCCAAATGTAAAATCAAGGCCAAAGCGATGAGGTTCAGCTTGTTACAACACAAGTTAAATCAGCCGCCGATCATTTGATTGGGCTGAAACGGAAGCTGGCTCACGACAAATCAAGAGTAAACATAATAGGCCATCAAGGCCACGAGAATGAAAAAACAACTATCGAGACGAGCCCAAATGGTCTTCAACAACATACTAACACTACAACGACGTCACAAAGTCTCTATGAATACAATAGTAATCAAATGATTGGTACAGGGCCAAACTGCCCTTAGCTCAAACATCTGGCGACTCCAAAAGACTGGATTGCTTCGAGTGAATTCCCTCTTGCCAAGAACTCGATCTGCGGCCCATCACACCTGCAAGCATGAATATAGCACCCCGACTAGGGCGTTAGTACAATAATGTACCGAGCGTGAAAGGCAGAAACGACTACAAGACTCAGATTAGAGATCTCTGAGATATACCGAGATATCGAGGCTCATCTTAAGTAAATACATAAAACCTACTGGCCCCATTGGCACGGAAAGTACAAGTAAACATACAAGTAGAACTTGGCCCCCTTAAGCCTGGCAGATCTAAAAGTAAGCAACAACACAACGACACCTAGCTGATATAGCTCACTTATCATCGCCTCTGGACTCTCTCAATTGCCTCAGCTAACACCGGCCAACATCAGCATCCCTTTATATAGATAACATATAATAAAAACAACCACCTATAACTGCAGCAATCAAAAGTAAACACCAGTTAATCAACATCATCAATCAAGCACTACTTCGGACCCTCTCTCAACTACGTACAATTAGCGGAGCTCAATCCATCTGGGAGAACCAATCGTGATCCTAAGAAGGTTCATACATTTCGGACCACTCTCGAATCATGTGTCTCAACTTGGCTACCGAGGACATCATTCTCAACCCCATAGGTCATATAACTCCTTGGGCTCCAACCCTCAGCTGGAAATACTCTCCCATGCCTCGGGTATCCCAAGCCTGGCACATGGACTGACCCCTGGCAGAACAACTCTGATTATCAGGGTATCCACAAGCCACAAGACATCAAACACAACACACACACAATCAACAACAACAATAATGCATTTCTCAAATAGCCCACAATCGTCTCTCAAACCCCACTAATCAATTATCACAACACAGTACTATTCTTTCGTCTAGTTATTACGGTGAGCCACTAACGAGCAAAAGTATTACCATCCTAACTTGAGTCTATTCCAAGCTTTTACAAACAGCCCACAAGCCACTCACTAACCGGTAACAACAAGGGCCCACCTCAAAATAGCCCAATCATCGCCAAAGTCGCCAACGTTCCATCGACACAGCCGGCACGACCGCCGAATCTAACATAAAAAAGGTCACCACAACCATCAACCTTAACCATTCTAAACCCTCATTTACTTTTAAATATGTCACCTAATCTTATTCACACAAACAACCCATTACTTGCTACAAGAACAACATGCCGCACACACGGCCTCTCGACATGAGCCTAATCATTTTCTATGACTATGATTATCCACACTCAATCTCGAGCCACCAACCAAACCAGCACCTTATACACACCTTTATCACCATATAAGCAATGTACAAGAGTCCAGTAATAATATAACACAAGCCTTGACAAAACAACAAAACACACGTGTGTCGGACAACTTAACGGCTATGGAATTCCATGCCAAGGGAGGTACAAGCCTAACATACCTTAGCTTCAAGCCTAGCCGAACTTGAGCCTTCAACACAATGAAAGGAACCTGCGGCGAAGGCGGTCAAGATTACGCCAAACGCCCGTTAACACAACTCAACAACAAAACAAGACAAACGCAGCTTACGCAGCAAGATTCATAGGAATTCGACGGTAGAAACTCGAGACAACAACCTAACGGGATTAAAACACCTATAATCAGCCTCAAAAACCAAGGAAAACCAAGGAATAAGTCTTACCAACATCTTCACCATAAGTAGCCATCAAAAAATCCCAAAAAAGACACCAAAACGCAAGCTATACATGATGCCTGACTTCCCGACACCAAAATCATATTGAGCCAGGGCTTCTATCCCCAAAACCTAAAGAAAACCATGGAGAGAGCTTTCAGAGAGGTTTCTTATGAAGTAGGTTAAAATGAATTTGGATGACCAACAACCAGCAAAGAGGCTTAAATATCCTTCCAACGCCTTGAACCCCTGTGACGTGCCTGGTTGCACGGTCTTGCGAACACAAATATCTCTCTACTCCGAGAAATCGTATTGGCGAACGGTTTAATTAATTTGGAAACTAGACTCATAGACATTTACTTTTGGTAGGTTGTATCCCTATATCCTTATAAATTGGAAAAGCTTCCAAGATATTTGACCTAAATTTCATAAAATCTCAAGAAATTTTGCGAGAACTTTTGCCAGCCACAGGTGCGCAACTTGATCGACGTCAATCTTAGATACGATCATAAGTGAATCAAATAAATCATAATACTTCCTTCTTAGCCTATTATGTACACTTAGTCCTACCTCAAAATTACAGATTTATCGCTCAAATTATCTGGGGTGTTACAACGTAGTTCTAGGAACCTGCGTGTGCTGAACCCGGACCACTCGGTGCAAAGTACTACTCCCACTAAAAATACAAGTTGTATCTAATTGTGTTGATAGCTTGAAGTTGATGTCCTAAAACTTAAGTCAGAACTATTTGTCTAAAAGTGTTCTAAGAGTCTAAGGACCTAAAAGAATCTATATTCTAAGACTCACTAGGCTGTTTATCGAAAACGTCGTAACGGTCTGAGGAACAACTAACAAGGGCGATGGCGGATTTGAGTTTCTGAAAGACGGGTAATGGTCAGCGATCAACTAACAACTCTGGGAAATACCAAGTTATTCAATACACCGGAACAATTATAATGTACTTGACCAACTGGTCAATCATGCGATAATCAACCAACCAGGTTATATATATAAGGATAGAAAGACTAAATACATTTTTACAAGTCAAAGATGACATCTCAATCCCATAACGATACATTGTACACGGGAACTCTAAAACATAGTAAAGACAAGGAATTTCAACAATCGAAGAGAAACCCTAGGTCATGATTTCTAAATTCTAGGCTAAGGTTACTGAATATCTTGGGACACAAAGGGGGAGGAGACGCTGAAATCTGTACCTAGGTAGAATTCGCCAAGCACCTAGAAATCTTGAGAAGGATAGAAGCTGGCCCTTGCCTTGAGAAACCTGTATGAGTTCTTACGTGAAACTCTAAGTGACTTTTGGAAAGAATGAGGGGAGAGGATTGACTCCTCTAAAATCCCATCTAAATAATTTCAATATGACATAGTTTAGGAGTTAGGATGATAGGAATTTACAAAATTGTCCCCAGAACTCTTTCAATTCGCCGGATTAGGTAGTACGACTCAACCTATGAGTCGTACCGAGAATCATAAAATTTGTACACTTAACACGTGGTTAGGGACCACTGCTCAACGCCATCCTTTGATGTTTTCCACGGAATCCTCCTACAATCCATACGGTGTCACGCCCTTTTGGGGGATATGGTGCTTTGGTGCCCTGAGTAGGACCTAGGCTGCTTGCTTGGTGAGCCTAAGCACATCGGTGCCCATTTAGCTCTAACTCAGATTTCTGGAAACAACGGGCTATATAACGGACAATAATCTTGACTACTCAGACCGGCTGTGGGCCTATAGCCACTGCAAATAACTTCGGCTAACCGAAACATACTTATAAAGGGGAACCTATGCGGGCATGAGGCCACCCATGCACGTCTAGTCATCTTTGACTCAACATAAAAGAATCTTGTATAACTACGTGGCCAGGCAAGGTCACCACTACTATCAGTTATGGCCCCACCACGGCCAACACAATCGAATGCTAAACAACTAAGCAAAAACGCACGGCCTCTCTGGCCAGAAGCCTGACTAACCAGAGGGAGATGTATATACAATGCACGAAGCCTCTATGAGTATTGATAAAATGGTCGGGACGGGGCCCCGACCTACCCATGTTGTACAACAAAGAAGATGAACTACACCTCTGAATATCAAGCTGGATGACGGGAGCGTGACTCTATAAGCTGGGCGTGAGTCATGAGGATGTACTCTGTCCTATGAGTACTGCGAGGCAAGTAATGCGGCTTCCCCAACGGGCGTTGGTACCATTGGTACCGAGTATGCAAAAGCAGCGGAACACATCGAATAACAACATAACTGCAACTCTGAATAGTGAAATATGCATCTGTAGAGCGATATAGGCGAATCGAGACTTTTACGATGTTGTGATAGGGCGGAGCGTACACATTGGCGGTGGCGATCCGCTGTCTATTATCTAATATATAACATATAAATACATATATATATATTAAAAGCAGAGCAATACCAACCCCATAAGACGGATGGTGCCAACCAATCAAACAATCTAATACCCCTACCCGGGTCAAACCATCCAAAAAATAAGTCACTCCCACTCATCTACTAACTACGAGCACCTCTGCCGGCCCCACGGGTCTTCGGCTCGGGCTATGGCCTCCCGATTATAAATAAGCGTATGCGAGTCCGAAGGACTCTGTCTTTATATCTATGCTTATGCTTGTATCATCTGTTCCACAGGCGCAAAGCGCTACAACGGGGTAAAGCTTGTACTGTAATGCTGATCAGCCTGATATGGGGAAAGCTTCATCCTATCTTCGTCCTACTATGGACGGCATGCCACTCAGCAGGTGAGCGTATACCACCGCTCAGTGGGCGACACAATTACCAACCCGGGGGCGAGGACGCTCAAAGGGGCCCTCACGACACAATCAAGTCTACAACAATCAATAAAAACATATATAGCAAGTATGTTTAAGGCGAAAATACTATCTATATGCATTTCTTATCTTGAACTCTTATACTGTGTTATGCTGATTCTCATACCTTTTATGCGGTTGGGATCTTTGTCGGCCCGTATGTATACGCTTAGATGCATAAGGCTGTATGGCTATGCGTAGCCAAGATATCATGCGTACGTATGGCTATATTTTGTATGAGATTACTAATACGTATGTCTAATTTACTTTACTAACTTTTATTTATTTAGAATATATGTCATATTATTCTAAAAAGCATTGCTTGCTAAACGCATCTTGGGCTATGCGAGTACCGGAAATGATAACTCGTCATTTGCGTTTGTTTACTAACTTTAAATCTTTTGAGTACGATATAACAACGCAAAAACAGGTTTACTGAACTTGCACAAAAACTCAATATTCAACTAGGAATTCTATTACCGGAGTTTGCGTATTATACTAGGCTAAAGTTACTAACTTGCCGAAGCGCTTTACATACCTTAACTTCGAGTTATCCGACTAACCGAATGACTCGGTCATTACTCCAGCTATTTCTCCCAACTGCATTCACATATATGTCAATTAGAACTAAATAAACCAATATTACGAGAAAGAAAACGTCTACTTTCGATATTTTTATAGCCCAAACTTTTGGCTTATCAAAAGGCGGTCGAGAAAACTTGCTATTTCTCAAAAGTCAGAGGAAAATCTGCTATTTCTCGAAAGTCAGGAAGGAGAAATATTCACTTTAAGTCTAGGAGCATATTGGCGCTTGTTTGGAGCAATTCCACTTACCTTAGCCGGTAGCGCGGTGATTTGTCGGCCGAATTTCACGAAACTAAATCGTAGGGAAAGCTCCCTATTTGCTAAATACCGTATGCGAGGTTAATTTGAATTTGTACGCGTTTATTAATCGAGCAAAATTATCAATATCCTTCGTACCCTGTTTTCACGACTTCTCTAGAAATTTTTAAAGTGTTTCTTGAATTAAGCAGAAATTGGAGGCTTTATATACTTGGGCACTGGACAAGGCCAATGTGTCCGCGGAGCCAACGCGGGCTCCCCTCCGTGACACGTTGCCATCGCGGAGGAGCTCTGCCCCGACTCCTTCCTTGATAGTTCGATGGATATTCTTATCGATCTTTTCCGGAGCCTTTTTTTTCTAGCATGTATGGCTTCCAAAAACTCTTAACCAACATGCGAATAGGCCATCTATGTGCAGAAGGTTTACGGGGGTGTAACATTCTCCCCCTTAGAACATTCGTCCTCCGAATGTAACCTCCTATCTATAGGACTTCCCAACTTACTCAACTTATTTCTAGAAAAATTCAGCGAGTTTCCGTGTAATATGGATTCTACCCCAAAACCGAAATGTGAAGTCCAACTCTGACTACTCCCACACAATACTATAGTATTCACATGACAGATTAAAATCAATCTTCTCATTTATATATATACTATAAGGCACTGTATAAGATAACAATACTAACATAACTCTTGTCTGACTATACTTGAAATAAGTGAGGGTATCTGGTTTTCATATCTTCCTCAGCCTCCCAAAGTCATCTCCTCTCGGTTCTGTTACGCCACGGTACTTTGACGAGCCTTAATATCTTTGGTTCTCAATCTACGAATCTATCATACAAAGATAGCTACTGGAACTTCTTCATAGGCAAGTTTCTTCCGTAACCTAGATATCTGCGGACTGGGACTGCTACGGATGGGTCTCCCTATGCATTTCCTCAACATAGTTACCGTGAAAAGCCTAGGATGGACGGATTCTAATTACGGAGGCAAGTTCAACTCATATGCCACTCGACCTATCCTTCGACAGATCTTATAAGGCCCAAAATCTCGGCCTGCGCTTACCTTTCTTGCCGAATCTCACATCACCCCTTTCATCGCGGAGATACTTTCGAAATACCAGAGTCGTTCACATCAAATTCCCGGGTCTACTGCTTGCTGTAGCACATCGGCATACGATTTACGGCGGCTACGTACGATTAGTAGGCGTTCTCGATAAGCACCTTCTCCTACGGCGTTGAATAATGTCTGGCCCAATCAGCGCCGGCTCCCACTTCAAACCAGCCAACTGGTGATCTGCATTTCGCCCATACAATGCTTGAGGGCGCCATCACGGATAGCTAAGTGATAGCTATTATTTTTAATCAAACTCAATTAACGGCAAATGCTGCGTCCCGACTACCTCAAAATCTAGCACACACGCCCGTAGCATGTCCTCGGTGTCTGAATAGTGCGTTGAGCCTGTCCATACGTACGAGGTGGAATGCGTACTCAAGTGTCTGCGTTCCCAGACCTTTATGAAATGGCACTTAAGGTGGACTGTAAGAATTGTGTATCTTCTATGAAATAATGAATGCGCTCTCCATGTAATCTAACTATTTCTGATATACAATTCGGCATAATCTTCGGCCAGAAAGTAGCTACTGGCAGAAAATGAGTGATTTGTCAACTATCACCCATTTGGAATCGTGTCTATGTCGTGCGGTAATCCTACTACAAAATCCATGTTCACTTTGCTTCCCATTTCCCGAGAGAGGCACGGCTATGTCTGAGTTAACCCGCTTTGGTTCTGGTGTTCCGCTTTTACTGTTGGCAGTTAGGACACTGGGCTACAAATTCCAACAATTTCTTTTCATACTGGCCACCGGTAGTTCTCCTTGATATCATGGTACATTTTAATTCGCAGGAGGTGAGAAGAATAGCGGGCGTAATGTACCTCGTTCATATCTGTGCGGAGCCTGAAATATACAGGTGAGAGGCGACCTTTACATCCCAACACTTCATCCTCGGTTATCTAAAAATCTGGTGCTTTCCCTTGTGAATTTTGTTATGGAGTTGGACCGAGGTCGGGGTCATCCATTCTTTTACTTCCACAACTAATGATGACACGGCGGTTTACATTACTAGCTCTGTTGTCCTCTTGTTTCTACTACCTGACGGCTAGGGCGCTGAGTGATGTATCTCCTGACCAACTCCCGCTGCTCGGGCTGCAAATACGATAAACTTCCATGGATTGCAGGCTAGAGCATCCGCTACTACGTTGGCTTTTCTGGATGATAAGTCATTACACATCATAATCTTTTAATAGCCAACCGGCGACGTTGTCGAGATTCAACTTTCCCTCTGGGTGAAGATATGCTGTAGGCTCTTATGATCTGTGAAAATATTCACATGGACGCCATACAAGTAATGTCTCCATATCTTTAAGGCGTGGATCCCAGCTGCGGCTAACTCCTAAGTGCGTGGGTAGGGTAATTCTTTTCGTGTTTCCTGTTGTCTGACTTATCGTAATCACCTTACCTTGCACCATCAACACACAACCCAACCCAATGCCTGATGTGTCGCAATACACTGAATAACCTTACGTACCTTCGGCAATGCTAACAGGGGCGGAGGTTATCAGTCTTTTAATTCTGGAGGCTACGCTCACATGCCTCTGTACGGTGAAACTTTGTTTATTTGCGTCGGCTTAATTCGAGTGTTTTTATGAGAATCCCTCAACAAATCTCCTATAATATCCCATAACTTGAGAAAACTATGGACTTCGGTCGGAGTGGTAGGCCTAGGCCATGTTTTGGCGCTGTTTGCGCGTGTCCAGCACGTATACCAACATCCGACACAATATGCCCCAAAGAAGGCTGCGAGTTCGGCAAGAAATTCACATTTGGAGAACTTAGCATATAAGCGACCGGTCCACGAGAATCTGGAGCACTATCATTAAATAAGCACGGTGATGCGCGAGCAAGAATACACGAGAATATCATCAATAAACACTATCACGAAACGAGGTCAGGTATGGTGCGAGTGCTATTCATCAGGGCCATAAATATTGTTGGGGCATTAAAGTGGCCCAAAGGACATAACTAGAAATTCAAAGTGTCCATATCGGGTCTGAAAGCCATTTTGGAATGTCTCTTTTCACGAACTCGAACGTGATATCCCAGGACCGCAAGTCCAATCTTGGGTAATATCGGCCCCACATGTGATCAAACAAATCATCTATTCGGAAAGCGGATACTTATTCTTTGCGCCCAACTTTATTCGGCTGCCGGTAATCTATTCACATACGGAGCGAGCCATCTTTCTTTCTCACAAATAGGGCGGCGCACCCACGGTGAAGTGCCAACTGATGAAACCCTTATCTACGAGATCCTTCAAGCTGCTCCTTTAATTCTCGGGGTTCTGCAGAGCCATGCGATACGGAGGGAATTGATATGAGTGCAGTGCACAGTAGAAACTCGATTGCAAAATCTATTTCCCTTTCTAGGGGAATACCCGGGTAACTCGTGCGGAAATACATCGGGGTCGTTCTAGGAACGGCGGAGTGTCGGGAGACTCTGCGAACATACGAACCACGACTAGGTGGTAAGCATCCATAGCTATCAATTTCCTACCTTTGAAGGTAGGAAATAAACCTACCTTTTGAAGCGTGTTTGTCTTTGCCTTTCCACTCTCGCCGCGCCTCCCACAGAAAGTGGACTCGGGCCGTCTTGGTCCAACATTCTACGTTGGCATAGCACGGCACTAACCAATCCATACCTATAATGGCATCAAAATCAATCATTTCTAGCTCTACCGGATCTACTATAGTCGCGATCGGCCAACCTCTCTATTGTACACCCTCGATAAGTCCTGCTAGCTATAATAGAGTCATAGACGGGTGTAGATGCGAAAAGAGTGGCACGTAATAACTGCAGTGCGACATTAAACTTTCGAGCCACAAATGGGGTAATATAGGATAAAGTGGACCTGGATCAATCCGGTACATAAACGGGGGCGACAGATAGTCATCATACTGTTACCACATGCGGAGACGCCTGCGAGTCCTGTCTCCTGGTAATGCATAGGTACGGCTTGAGCCGTACTGAAACTAGAGGCTCCCAGTCTACCTCGGCCTCTACCTACTGGACATGAGGGCCTACGCCTTGCTGGGAAGTCTAAGAGCTCGTGGACCTACGGATCCCTGTCCTGACTATCTCTTCTCTCTTTCCCCCAATGGGACAATCTCTCATCCGTCACCTCCCTTGCCAGCATGCCTTATAACATCTGAGGAGCCATATCTACAAGCTCCGAGTGTGAGGTTGGGCTGGTAGGCGGGGTGGGGGTGTAGTCTTCTGCTCTACACTTCTCTGCTGCGGGGAATCTACGTTAAGAACTGCCACCCAGACTTTGACTTCCCTCGACGAACAAATCTACGGCTAGCTGGCTGGCTATTGGTGGAGGTGGGGTCTGGGGTGTGTCCCCGACAATCGGGGCACGGGTCCTCTACGAACCTCCCTCTACATTTCATTTGATGTTTGTCTCTGCTTGTGTGTTCCTGATTTGTGTGTCTACTACTACAGTGCCGTATGCGAGGCCCTCAATGATGCCGGGCAAGGCACGCGCCGAGAGCGATATCCATATCTTCGTAGCATTAGGCGTCATACATGCTTCAATGTATTACGGGTTCGGGCCATAATAAACACGTGAACTGCGGGCTGACAAATTAGCCACAAAAGGCTGAACATAGCGGGCTAAGAGTCAAACTGTAAAGCATATTCTCGTACGCTCCATAGCCCCCTGCTCCAAATGCAACGATCCATGGGGCTGCCCAGGATCTCCCGTGTGAAGTAACGGTCAGAGGCCTCGGGAAATTTGGACCGAGGTCGGAGGAAACATCTCTCCCTCGAGACCTTTCCCAACTCTCGTATCATAATACGGCTATGTCCCGCTTGCTTGAAACACTGCCATCTTGACTGATTTTGTAGGTTTCACATGCATAACTTGAGAAAAGTGCATACGAACTAGAAATCACAGGGGTCCTCTGCTGATCGACCATTTGTGAGCTTGTGGGGCCACGGTGCAAAAACTCACGACCCTCGGGCGCGGATCCACCTGATGGCTCTGCTGCTACGGGTGGCACTGACTGGCGCGTGGCCATCATTTGTGTGCCGACATAACCCTTTTGCTTTGTGAACTTCTTGGTGCGATGGCGTGGTACAAGAGCTATCGGAGGCGGTGACGTGCGAAACGGCTCTGATGTGAGGGGCTCGAGAGGGTTGTGATGAAGCACTCTATATCGCGATCAGATCGGGCTGACTACGAATGAAACTGAGGCATCATTTGGTGCCTTCTGCTGTGCGTATCTAATCTTCCACCGGTGGCGAGGGTGTCATTTGATACGCCATTTTTATGCGCTGGGCAAAAGAATATGATAAGTTTTAGGGACTCAACCCTATACTGTACCGCTCTATACTTTGACTGAATGAGAAGGAAGGTAACCATCCTATCATGCCTCGCAGCCTCTACTATAGTATGTGGTGCACAACACCACGTCCCATAGACAAGACTACACTTAGCACGGCTTGCAAACTACACACGGGGATACGACTCACGATACCAAGTTTGTCACGCCCCGCCTTGGGGGGTTATGACTGGCACCTGGTGCCCTAGTAGGACCTGGACTGCTAATTGGTGAGCTTAAGCACATCTGGTGCCCGGCTAGCTCTAACTCAGTTTACTGGAAACAACGGGCTATATACTTGGTATGAAGCTCAAATACTCCAGGCAGCCAGACCTATAGCCTTTGCAAATAGCGGCTAACCAAAGACATACTTATAAAGGGGAACCTATGCGGGCCGACAAGGCCACCAAACTGTCTAGTCATCTTTGACTCAACACATAAAGAATATCTTGTATAACTACGTGAGCAAGGTTACCACTACTATCGGATTATGGCCCCACACGGCCAACACAATCGAGAATGCTAAACAACTAAACCAAACGCACGGCCTCTCCCGACTGCAGCACAACTAACCATAGGGAGGTAACCTATACAATCTGCAAGCCTCTATGATGTATAAAATGGTCGGGCAGACCCGACCTACCATCTTGTACAACAAAAAGAAGATGAACTACACCTACGAATATCAAGCTCAGGATGACGGGCGTGACTCTATAAGGCGGCTGGAATGCGAGGAATCGCCTCTGAGTCTATGAGTACCTGCAAGCAAGTAATGCGAGCGCCCAACGGGCGTTAGTACCAGCGAGTAGAGCATGCGAAAACTGGCCCAGACTTTATCGAATAATAACAACATGGCAACTCTGAATAGCAGAAATAACTGAATACGCAGAACTGATATAAGTTGAATCAGACTTTTCTGTCTTGTGATAGGGCGGACGTGTGCCTATCGACGTGGCGATACGCGTCTATTATCTAATATACCTAACATATAAATACATATATATATAGCAAGCAAGAACCAGTACCAACCCCGTAAGCCAGGATGGTGCCAACCAGTAAACAATCTATAAACCCTACCCGGGTCAAAACCATCCAAAAATAAGTCACTCCGCTCATCCTACTAACTACGAGCACCTCTTTGCCTTGACCCCTAGGTCTCCAACTCGGGCTATGGCCTCGATATAAATAGCATTATTAAAATTAAGAAGGACTCTCATGCTATACGTAGCTATGCGTATCTAAATACGTTCCCTAAGCGCAGCGCTGCTTGAGGTAAGCTGTCTTGTATCTTGTCAGGCTGATATAGAGCTTCATCCCATCTTCTCCTATTGCGGTCGGCATGCCACTCCTTGGAGTGACGTATCCCACCCGCTCGGTGGGTGACACGGTTACCAACCCGGGGGCGAGGACGCTCAAGGGTGCCCTCACGACACAATCAAGTCTCAGCAATCAATAAACACCATAACCAAGCATGTTTAAACTGAAAAATACTATGCGTATGCGGTTTCTTATGCGAACTCTTTACGTGTTATCTTTTGATTCTCATCTTTGCTATGCGGTGCAGGATCTTTATGTTGTATGGCTAATCTGTAGCAAGATATCATCTGTACGTATGGCTATACTGTAGCCAGTTACTATCTGTATGTCTGATTTACTTTACTAACTTTATTCTGAATATATGTCATAGTGTTCTAAAAACATGCTTGCTAAACGCGGTGGGCTATGCGAGTGAAATGATAACTTCGCCATTTGGCGCTGCTTTACTAACTTTCGGATTTGAATACGATATAACGCAAAATAGGTTTACTGAACTTGCACAAAACTCAATATTCAACTCCGGGAATTCTATTACGTTGTTTACTGTATTATACTAGGCTAAAAATACTAACTTGCCGAAGAAATTGTCTTTACATACCTTAACTTGAGTTGTCAGGCCCAACGGACCCGGCTTCCAGTCAGTCTCAAGCTATTTCTCCCAGCTGCATTAATATGTCCAATTAGAAGACTAAATACACCAATATTCTGAAAAGAAAACGTCACTTTTGATATATTTATAGCCCAAACTTTGTGGCTTATCGAAGACGGTCTAAAAACTTGCTATTTCTCGAAAGTGGGAAGGAGAAAATATTCACTAAGGCTAGGGGCATATTGACACTAATTTGGAGCAATTCCACTTACCTTAGCCGGTATACAGTAATTTGTCGGCCAGATTTCTGAAAACTAAATCCCGTAGGAATGCTCTCACTGCTGCTAAATACCTCGGTATTTGAGGTTAATTTGAATTTGGACCGCGTTTGATGGCGTAATCGAACGATAATTATCAATATCCTTCGTACCCCCTATTTTCGCGACTTCTCACAGAGTACCTTTGTTTAATGGGAAATTTTTAACTGTTTAATGAATTAAACCGAGGTGGAGGCTTTATATACTTGAGCCTGGACAAGGCCAACGTGTCATGGAGCCAACGCGGAGGCTCCCCCTCCGTGACACGTTGCCAACGCGGAGGGGCTCTGCCCCGGCTCCTTCCGCGATGGTTCGACGGATTTCTTATCCGGTCTTTTCCCGGGCCTTTTTCTAGCATGTATGGCTTCCAAAAACTCTTAACCAACATGCGAATAGGCCATCTATGTGCCGGGAATTTTATGGGGTGTAACATACAGGATCTTACGAGTCATACTACGATCCGTGATTTCCCCTAAACATTTCTCTTATTCAACTCACGACTGGATTATATGATCCGTATCAATATGCCACGAGTCGTACCATGGCTTCTGGTTACCTAGAAGTTCCCTGACTATTTCTATGAACTCTTCCATGACTGGTCAGTATGATTCGTACCATGGTGGTACAAATGGTAACATGATATCATGGTTTTCTCTTAGTCACCCTACTGATTTCCTTGATCCCCCTATTACGAGTCCAGGTACCACTCGTACCTCAGTTCTATGAGTCGTACTGTGACTCGTACTGAGACCTTCTTTTTTTTTAGTTTTCTACATGATCAAGTTTTAAATCTAAAGGCTATTCCAAGAGATTTCTAGGGTGTTACAATATCTCCCCCTTGGGAACATTTATCCTCGAATGAAGACTAAGTTGAAAAGGTAGAGAAAGAGCTGAAATCCTAGAACTGAAAACTAATAACTGATTACTGAAGGAGTGACTAACTGAACTGAGATAAACATATAGACTAAGTTATGCTACTAGAATGCAACTTAAAACATGAATAGAGTTGAAGGGTGAGGAATTGTATAGAGTACTGAGGAGGAACTTAGTACCTGGTGTTAAAACTAGGACGTAAGGGAATAGGTGAGGGTATTTAGCCCTCATGTCTGTTTCTTCTTCCCATGTAGCTTGGTTTCTCAATAAAACCTTTACCTAAATGACCTCCTTGTTTCTCAGCTTACGAACCTGATGGTATAGGATCTAAACTGGAACTTCTTCGTAAGAGAGGCTATCCTTTACACCAACACTCTCTAGAGGTACTACTGAGGTCGGGTCTTTGATGCATTTATTCAACACGGACACATGGAAGACTAGGTGCACCGATGCTAACTCTGTAGGCAACTTTAGCTTGTACACCACATTGCGAATGCGTCTCAAGATTTGTAAAGGCTATTATACCTGGGACTGAGCTTCCCTTCTTCCCAAATCTCATCACTCCTTTCATAGGTGAAATTTTCAAATACACCTAGTTATTCACAGCGAACTCCAACTCTCATCTCCTTACACCTGCGTACGATTTCTATTGACTTTGAGATATTCTCAGTTGTTCTCTGATAAGCTGAACTTTCTGCATTGTTTCATGAACTGAATCAGGTCCTATCAAAGTAGCTTCACCAACCTTAAACCATCCTATAGGAGATCTGCACCTCTTACCATAAAATGCCTTGAATGGGGCCATTTGAATGCTGGAGTGGTAGCCTTTATTAATTACAAACTCAAAGAGAGGTAGGTGATCATCCCAACTGCCCTTGAAGTCGATCTCACAAGCTCTCAACATATCCTCTAAAGTCTGTATGGTTTGATTAGTCTAGCCATTTGTCTGTGGGTGAAAAGTCGTACTGAGCTTGACTTAAGTACCAAGTCCTTTCTAAAAAGACTTCTAGAATTGTGAGGTAAACTGAGTACCCCTATCTGAGATGATAGACAAGAGAACTCCATACAGTCTGACTAACTCCCGAATATATAGTCTGGCATAATCTTCCACCGAATTTATAGTCTTAACTGGTAGGAAATGTGTTGACATGGTCATCTGGTCTATGACCACCCAAACTGAGTCATGATGTTAGAAAGTACGAGGTAAACCTATGACGAAGTCCATTTTCACTTCTCCCCACTTTCAGGTAGGATTGCTGATATCCTGAGTCATACCCCCAGGTCTCTGATGTTCAACTTTGACTTGTTGGCAGTTTGGACACTTAGCCACGAATTCTGCAATGTCCTTTTTCATGCCATTCCACCAGTAGACTTCCCGTAGATCATGATACATCTTGGTGGCACCTGCATGGATAGAATACTAGGAGCTGTGAGATTCTATTAATATCCGATGCCTCAAATCATCTATCTCTGGAACATATAACTTTCCTTGGTAACGGAGCACACCATCTCCCCTTTTGGAGAAAGCTTCTAGCTTCTTTCTTAGAACTGCCTCCTTCAACTTGAGTAGAATGGGTTCTTCATTCTGATTTGACTTAACCTCCACCACCAGTGAGGATTTTGACCCACTCTAGATTACAACTCTACCTTCTACTGAATCAACTAACGGGGCCCCTAACTGAGCCAATCTATGTATGTCCTTTGCCAGTTCCTTTTTACCTTCTTCGACATGAGCAACAGTTCCCATAGACATCCCATTGAGGGCTTCATCCACTACATTGGCTTTTCCTAGGTGATATAACACACTCATGTCATAATCCTTCAATAATTTCAGCCATCTTCTCTGATGAAGATTCAAATCCTTTTGACTGAACACGTACTGAAGACTTGTGATCAGTGAAAACATCCACATGAACCACATAGAGATAACGTCTCCAAAACTTCAAAGCAAACATTAATGCTTCCAATTCAAGATCATGAGTCAGATAGTTCTTCTCATGAACCTTGAGCTGCCTGGAAGCGTAAGCTATGACTTCACTATGCTACATCAGAACATAACTGAGGCCAACTCTGGATGTTTCACAATATATTACAAACCCATTTGTATCTTTTGGTAAGGTTAATACTGGAGTAGTAGTGAGTCGAATCTTCAACTCCTGGAAACTCTTCTCACATTCGTCAGACCACTGAAACTTCACCTTCTTTTGAGTCAATTTGGTCAAAGGGGAGGATATGGAGGAGAACCTTTTTAACAAACCGTCTGTAATAGCTGGCTAGACCCAAGAAACTCCTGATGTCTATCAAAGAACTGGGTCTTGGCCAGTCCTTGACCACTACTATTTTCTGAGGATCCACTTGAATACCCTCTCTGGAGACCACATGCTCGAGGAAGGCAATTGATTTTAGCCAGAATTCATACTTGTTAAATTTGGGGAACAACTGGTGGTCCCTGAGAGTCTATAAACCTAATTTCAAATGGTCTGCATGCCCCTCCTCTATTTTGGAGTAAATCAGAATGTCATCTATAAAGACAATGACGAACAAGTCTAGGTACGACTTGAATACTCTGTTTATCAGGTCCATAAAAGCTGTAGGAGCATTGGTTAGTCCAAAAGACATAACTATGAATTCGTAGTGACCATACCGAGTTTTAAAGGTTGTTTTCGGAATGTCACATTCTCTGACCCTGAGCTGATGGTATCCTGATCTGAGATCTATCTTGGAGAAATATCTAGCTCCCTGAAGTTGATCGAACAAGTCATCAATCCTGGGTAAAGGATACATGTTCTTGACTATGACTTTGTTCAGCTGATGGTAGTCGATGCACATTCTGAGTGTACTATCTTTCTTTCACACAAATAGGACTAGGGCAACCACGTAGAGATACTGGGCTTGATGAAGCCCTTATCTAGAAGGTCTTTTAGTTGTTCCTTCAACTCCTTAAGCTCAGGTGGAGCCATTCTATAAAGAGGAATAGAGATAGGTTGGGCATCTGGAATAAGATCTATGCCAAAGTCTTTTTTTCGCTCGCTCAAGACTCTAGGGAGATTTTCGAGAAACATATCAGGAAACTTATTCATTATCGGAACTGACTGGAGTATCGGGGCCTCAGAGCTAGAATCTTTTACCCTAACCATGTGGTAGTTGTATCCTTAGGCGATCATTTTTTTGGCCTTAAGGTATGAAATGGAACAACCCTTAGGCATTGTAGTACTATCCTTCCACTCTAGGATTAGCTCATTAGGAAATTGAAACCTGACGACTCTGGTTCTATAATCGACTGAAGCATAACCAGAATACATCCAGTCCATGCCAAGAATAAGGTCGAAGTCGACCATGTCTAGCTCTACTAGATCAACTGAGGTGACTTTACTCAACACTGTTACCGGACAATTTCTATACACTAGGCTAGCTCTAACTAACTCACCAATAGGAGTAGAAACTGAAAATGGCTCTAAGAGGATTTCTTGACTTATATTAAACTGAATGGTGATGTATGGAGCCATGAAAGAAAGTGTGGCTCCTGGATCTAGTAAAGCATATACATTAGTGTGGAAAAGGCATAACATACCAGTAACCACATTAGGTGAGTTCTCCTGATCCTGCCGGGAAGATAGAGCGTAGAAATGATTCTAGTGCTCACCGCCACTTGTACCTAAAGCAGTGCCCTGCTGAACTGGGCGACCTATCGGGGCTGCTGATGTAGTATTTTGGGCCTTTCCCCGTCCTATCGATGGAATCTCTCTCAATTTGTGACCTAGATGGCCACAACCAAAAAAACTCTTTTTTCCCAGACAACACTCGATCACCGGGGTGATTACTTACTGCACTTAAGACATACTAGAAAGTGTTGTTTCTAGAGACATGGATCTGGGATTGGGAGCCTAATTTCCCACTCCTCCTATCCTTATGGGGCCTAGAGGACGGAGCACTAGCTGAGGAAGGTGCTGGAGGCCTCTGATGCTGTTGAGTGTGATTACCATTGTCTGACCCCTGCTTGGAGTACTCAAACTGACCGACTCTGGCCCGTTTACTCTCCCTCTCTATCTCCTTCAACTTTCTGCCTCTATTTTTTGGGCATGAATGATGATACTGGAGATGTCTATATCCTTAATAAGCATGGAGGTCCTACATTCTTGGACCACCAGGTTCGAGAATCCATTTACGAATTTGAGCATGCGGGCCCTTAGCTCAGTAACCATTTCTAGCATATCTCGATAGCTGAGTGAACTTTAGGGCATATTCCTGCAAGGTCATGATATTCTGCCTCAAGTTCATAAATTCAGTAGCCTTAGCTTCCCTTAATTCCCAAGGAAAGAACCTTCCAAGGAATGCTATAACGAATTCATCCCATTCCACCAGACTCGCACCATTTTGTCTTCCCTCCTTCCATTGCTTGTACCAAATCTAAGATACCCCTTTCAACTGGCAGGCAGCCAAATCAACACTCTTTGTAGGGGTGACACCCATGATTTGGGTGATCTTCTGTATCTCATCCACGAACTCTTGAGGATCCTCTTCTACCTTAGACCTATGAAATGCTGGGGGATTCATCCGAGTGAAATCCCAGACTCTGGCAACAACTATAGACCTGTTAGTGTTAACTGGTACCATGACTTGTTGGTTGACCTGGTTGGTCATTGTCTAGGCCAGTATCTGAATTATAGCCCGAAATTCAGCGTGGGACACTTGGTTTTCCTAAGGGACTGCAGGAGCTGGTGGGGCCGGCTGGTTAGCATTTTCGGTCCTCTTTTTATTTCCTTTTTTAGGAGGCATCGTTATTTGAAAAGGGTAGACAAAAAGTTAGGAGGACATATTAGAGTCTAAAACTCTACGCATGATAAGAATCATGAATAAAGGGAATTTTCCTAATAATGTCTTGTAGCCTCCCCTTCATAAGTGTGGCGTGCCTCACACCCATGAAAAGGACCCTACTTGATGCAGCTTTCAGACATCCTATGACATTCTAAACCTAAATCTCTGATACCAAGTTTGTCAAGATCCAAGTCTGCACCCTGGATGCGACATAGTACTTAGAGTCACTAGTGACCCCAAGCTAACCCATGGCATAGCTTAATACTAATACTTTGAGTGTTGTAAGAAATATATATGCGGAAGCTTCATAATACATAAATGAACAAATACTTTAAAGAAAACAAGATATCTGATAAGGTACTGAAATATATGTAACTATTGCAAAAATAACAGAACTACAAATGTTGTCTGAAAGCCATCTAAAGAACTGATAAGTCACTGGGACAAGCCGCCAGCTAACTCCCAAGTCTGAAATTAAAATAAAGAAACATAGCTCTCATCCTCAGAATATAAGGACTCACCATTGATCTCTGTCGATTATCGTTGGAGAAGGATTACTAACGATACTAAGATTGAAAACCTGCTCCTGTATCATAAGATGATACAACATAGAGAGTATGTGTCAGTACTTAAATGTACTGAGTAAGTGAGATATAAATTAAACATAAAGATGTTGAAAATCTATAAACTGTACTGATAGGACATACAATGACCATAACTGGAATCATAAGCATATCTTGAAATCTAGAGGACTAAACTGAACTATAGATTATGACTGTACTGAACATAGTTGTACTGTGGGAGAGACTACAATTTACATGTAACCACGTAAGCTAAACGTAAAGTCCGATGTATACCCCAATCAGAGAAGGCCCACTATACCTTGCTAGGGTACAGTAGCTGAGCTGGGTGATCACTATCTAAATCCCATTTGGGCTAATTACCTATGACAACAACATAGTTTGAGGAACCTGGGTGCGCTAAACCTCGTCCTTCTCGGTGTTAAGTACTACTTCCACTGAAAATCCTAATTGTATCTACTAGAAGCTGATGTCCTAAGACTTAAGCCAGAACTACTTATCTTGAGGTATTTTGAAAGTCTAAGGACCTAAAGAAACTATGTTCTAAGACTCGCCAGAGCTGCTTTATCTGAAAGCATCATAACGGTCTAAAGAACAACTAACAAGCTGATAAACTAATTCTACCGAGTTTCTCAAAAGACGAATAATGGTCAAACTGATCAGCTGACAACTCTGGAAAAGACTAAGTTATTCAATAGCTGGAACAATTATAATCATACTTGACCAACTGTTCAATCATGCGAGTAATCGACCAACTAGTTATATATATAGGATAGAAATACTAAAGACATTTTACAAGTCAAAATCATAACATGTTTTTGTACCTAGGAACTCTAAAACATAGTAAAGATAAGGAATTTCAACAATTGAAGAGACCTAGGTCATGATTTCTAAATTATAGGCTAAGGTTACTGAATATCTTGGGACACAAAGTTGAGAGGAGATCTTTGCTGAAATCCCACATACCTAGAGTAGAATTTCCTTGAGAAAGCACCTGAAAATCTTGAGAAGGATAGAATCCCTAGCCTTTTCCCTGAGAAACCTGTCTGAGTTCTTACGTGAAACTCCGAGTGACTTTTAGAAAGAATGAGGGGAGAGGGTCGACTTATCCTCTAAAATCCCATCTAAATAATTTCAATACGACGTAGTTTAGGAGTTAGGATGATAGGGTTTTACAAAAATGCCCCTGAAAACTTCTTTAAAATTTCTGCCAGTCAGGTGGTACAACTCAACCAACAAGTCGTACCATAATCATACGATCCATACCTTCACCCGCGGTTAGGGACCCTTCTCAATGCCATCCTTTGATGTTTTCCACGGAATCCTCCTACAATCCATACCAAGATCTTACGAGTCATACTACGATCCGTGATTTCCCCCTAAACATTTCTCTGATTCAACTTATGACTGGATTATACGATCTGTATCAATGTGCTATGAGTCGTACCATGGCTCGTGGTTACCCAAAAGTTCTCTGGCTATTTCTCTGAACTTCTCCATAACTGGTATTATGATCTGTACCATGGTGGTATGAGTCCTAACATGAAATTATGGTTTCCCCTTAGTCACCCTACTGATTTCCTTGATCCCCTTGTTACGAGTCCAGGAATGACTCGTACCTTAGTTCTATGAGTCGTGTTGTGACTCGTACTAAGGCCTTCTTTTTTCCCGATTTTCTACATGATCAGGTTTTAAATACAAAGGCTAATCCCAGGTATTTATAGGGTGTTACATAGATTCTCTTGGATGAACTTGGACAGTTCAGTTTTCGATGGAAAAGGGCATGGAGGATGGAGGAGAGGGATACTTATTGCCTTATCTGTAAAAAAATAAGTTTGGTTTTATTGATGGATCCATCCTTCTGCCCATTCCCACTATTGATGAGTTCAAAACTTGGTGTCAATCCAATGATATGGTGATTTTTTGGCTATTGAACTAACTATCTAGAGTGATAGCTAAGAGAGTTCTTTACTCTAAAACGGCTAGGGTGATCTGACGGGAACTGGAGGAAAGATTTGTCCAAAGCAATGACCCTCAGCTTTATCATCTGCAAAAACAAATCAGTGAATTAACACAAGCAAACTTAGATGTTGTTGGTTATTACACTAAGCTAAAAAGGCTTTGCAATAAACTTGATAATTTAGATATCTCTAAAAATGTTATTGGGAGTATTCTTGTGGTGGAAAGGCAAAAACCACCAACTCTTACAAGGATGGAAGACTCATTAAGTTCCTTACGGGGCTAAATAATGTATATGCCAGTGCTAGAAGCACTTTGCTTTTGCTTTTACCCCTTCCCTCAGTCAATCATTCATATTATTTGCTCATAAAAGATGAGAAGAAAAGAGAAGTGTAACTTTCTTATCATTAAGCAGAGAGTGCTTTTTTGGCATCTAAGCACAATTGTAGTTAATCCTCATATGGGGGAAAAACTATGCTCAAGCCTCCTATGGTCAATCCTTACACGGGGGTAAGAACTATGCTCAAACTTCCTATAGGCGTACAAGCTTTTACTAGAAAGAAAATCAAACCAAGAGAGAAAGAAAACTGGTTCATTTTGTACTTAATACAAGAGGAAAAATCATGTCATTGACATAGGGTCAGTATCATAACCTTTGTCACATGATAAAAAATGATAAATAAAATGGGCAAGGAGAACAAGCTATTGTGGACATTGTCTCAGCCAATTGTGCAGGCATACCAACCTCTTATTTGTCATCTAAGACCTACATCAATGTGTTTATGAAGTTTATTTCTTGGATTTTAGAATCTGATGCTTCTAAGCACATGACTTCCAATCTTAGTCTCTTGTTCAATGTAAAAATTCTTCCTAAACCTATTTATATGTCTTTAACTAACTCTTTGAAGGTTTTAGTCGACCACTCAGGTTCATTGACTATTCAGCCTAGTTATACTTTTCATCATGTTTTGTCTGTCCCTAGTTTCAAGTATAATTTGTTGTTTGTCCAAAAATTGTGTGTCGAGTTCATGTTATTTTATAGGCCCCTTCAATGAAGAGGTCGGTAGTTCTTAGTAAAGTCATCCATGGGATTTACTTGTTCCAGCCAGATTTTTTCAGTCAAGTCAAGTCTAAGTAGTTTATTTTTAATTCAATCAAGGCACTAGGCCATTTTATTTGCAATCAAAGTGCAATAGCACAAGTTCATCATCATACTACTAGTTTACATTTTGCTTCTCCTATTCTAAGCCTATGGCACATGAGATTGAGTCGCATGCCCTTATCTAATATAAATAATATTTCTTTCATTCCTTGTTCCATTGTGTCTTCTGATATATCATGTGATATTTGTGCCAAGGCTAGATAGACCAAACTCCTTTTTCTTTCTAGTTCAATCAAGTATGAATAAATTTTTTATTTAATTCATGTTGATAGTTAAGGGCCTTATAAAACTAGTACTCATGATAGTTTCAAATATTTCCTCACCATAGTTGATGACTATAGTAGAGTAACTTGGATATTTCTCCTCAATACAAAATGTAATACTTTCACTGTTATTCTACAATTCTTGGCCATGATAGAAACTCAATTCAACAAAAAGTAGAATTTCTCAAATCAGATAATGCCTTGGAACTTGAAAACAGTAAAGAAGCTTCATCTCTTCTCAAATTCAAGGGCATAATTCATCAAATATCCCATGCTTACTCTCCCCAACAGAATAGATTTATTGAGAGAAAGCATAGATATCTTCTTGAAACATGTAGGGCTTCATTTTTTTAATCTCACTTACCTCACAAATTTTGGGGGGGATGTATGCTCACTTCTACTTATTTAATAAACAGATATCCCTCCAGAGTTCTTAATGGAAAAACTCCTTATGAATTTGTATTTGGACATTTTTCTTCTTATGCTTCATTAATGAACTTTTATTTGTACATTTTCCTTATTATGATTCAATAAGGAACTTTTATTTGGGTACTCTCCTTCTTATGATTCATTGAGGGTCTTTGCTCTCTATGTTTTGCTTCTACTCTTTCTGTTCATAAAGCAAACCTAGATAAATTAAATGTGTTTTCCTAGGGTATCCTTAAGGTAAAATGGATACAAGTTGATGCATATTCACAATGAAAGAGTCTTTGTTTCCGGGGATGCCACTTTTCATGATACTATTTTTCCTTTTTCTACTCCTTCACTAGATGCTCCTATTATTCCAGTCCCTCTGCTACCTGATTTGACTGATCATTTCCCTTATGTTTTTTACCCTAGTGTTTCTACTCCTTACAGTCCTCAAATATCTCCTATCACTCTTTTTCCTTCACCTTTGTCGTCACAACCTGATCTTAATCCTATTTTATCTCCTGTCGTAGTCCCTAAAACTTCCCTTAGGAGGTCTACAAGGACCTATCACTTGCCTCTTTATCTGGAAGATTATAATTGTTATTCAGTTTTTTTCACTGATCCCATATCTAGTTGTTTTAATTCAACCATCAATCCTCTTGTTTTCTCTTTATCTAGCCTTACACTGCAAGAAACAGGCTTTTAATGAGAGAAAATGCTTTCGTTATAAGTTAATAACAACCAGAAAAAAGTTAATCGTCACCATATTAAAACAAGTAGAATCATAAGGTGTTCATTTTAGAAAGAAATTCTGGAATGATTCATTGATACTACAAGAGAAGTGTGAAAAGAAGTCAGTCAGTCACTTGAAGTCCAAATGAACAAGTGAATGAAGATAGTTACTCAGATAGAGCATCGAAACCCATTTTATTGGGTGTTGCATTGTTAGCTAGTGTAATTAAATTAAATATTTCTTGAACTTTTGAGTTTTCCTTCTATTATAAAATAAATATAATATCTCTGGTAGTGGAATCACTCACTTAGACAAAACTTCTGAGTTTTCTTCAATTGTTCATGACTTATGCTGATTTAAAGAGAAATAGGAAAACAATTACCAATAAAAACCTGATCAGCAAAATTGTGCTGGTTCATCACCATACACTTTTCACATTATAAACTCATAATGCAATGAACACTCTCTTATTTTGATTTTTGAGTTTGTCAACTAAAGTTTTCCATTTAAAGGCTCTCCTATTGGCACTAGAAGCCGCCTATTTAATGTCGTATGCTATTCACAATTACCAATATAAGCTTAGTTGCCAGTTCTTTGATAAAAGGTTTGGTAGTCAAAATTTTAGTCTAACAAGAGGGACCAGCCACTAGGACAGGTTTTATGAAGAGCATAGTTTGTCACCAGTTTGTATCCTCCTCCCTTTTAGGGAGGATTTTACTGGATTTTTGTCATCTACAATAGTACGTCATAGTATCATTGAGGATTACTTATTATAATCTTGTAATACCCCAAAAGTTACTAAGACTAGACTTGAGATTTGAAGTGTGATCAGCAGGAAAAGTTGAACAAAATTTTACTTCAGTACGACTCAACCTACGAGTCGTAGGTTGGTAGTACGAGTCATAGGAAGACCCATGGTCCAAATCAGTTAAGTTGTTTCCCAACCACGAGTCCCCACTACGAGTCGTAGTATGTGGGTACGACCCGTGGCCAGAAGTCGTAGTAAGTATTTGGAGTTATCATGTGAATGATTGTACGGGTAATAGTATGACTCATAGGATAGAGTTACGAGTCGTGGTACAAGTCATGGAAATATTTAGAGAGTTGGGAAGAATGGACTCATTAGTCACTGGAGGAAACCATAATTTGGTGGTACGACTCATGGTATGAGTCATAATATGATGGTGTGAATTGTTGGTTCAGTCGGAGTTGATACATTATAATGCCTCAGACTTTTGGGCTAAGTTAGGAACCCTTCTAGGTATGTGGATAGACCCACACCCAATGAATTTATGGAAACAAGGTGTTAATACTAATTACAAAGTGTAAGAATTGCATTGGATGCAAATTAAGGTCATAAGGAACCTCTAGCATGAAGTTGAGTTGAGAGCCTTCTTGCCAATTGGGTTTTTTCGTATTGGTTCGTATAAGGGTCAATTTCAACCGATCATATCTCCCATGTTAGAAAATGTTTTTGGGTAATTAATATATCAAATTGAATCCCTTTGAGTCTTCTTTCCAATGCATACGACTTTGCACCAATCGGAGTTCGGAGTAAAAAGTTTTGAGCGATTTAGTGAAGCTGCAACAAGCATGGTACGACTCTCAGTACGAGTCATACAAGCAACCTACGACCCGTACTGTTAGTCGTAGTAACTATCAGTTACAGGTTTTATTTTGATATTTTTGGGGAATTTTAGTAAACTCCTATGCTTCTAATCCTAAATGATGAAGTTTGGGGCTTTCTTAAGGTCAGATTAAAGGGATTAACCTAGCTTAAATCCTCACCCTCTCCAAAAGATCGATAGTTGGATTTTCTCTCAAGAAATAAGCTAGGGTTCTTCTTCAACCTCTTCAAATATTCTTGGACTCTTCAAGAAAAGTCAAGGAATCATCAAACCAGGTATGTAGGGCCATGAGTAAGGGGTTTCTTTCACCTCCACCCCATTCTCATGTCGTATTCATGATTCTCACTTCCCATGCCCCAACCTTTGAAATTTTAGAATTTAGCTCTTATGGGTGAATTCTTTCATGTTATTTCATGAAATCAGTTCCCTCATGATTAAATTTATGTTTCTATTATTATGAATACTTTCCCTAATGAAATCCCTCATGAATCCGTGAATTCCAAGTTTCAAGTATGATTTTAAGAACTTGTAGGGTTTTAACCCAATTCCATGAAATTCTCTATGATATGTCAATGGGTCCAATTCCCTTATGTTCCAAAATATGTTGTATGATTTTATAAAAAAATTTACTATTAATTTACAGTTTCAACTTCTAATTAAATTATGCCCAATTATGTAAGCTTCCTGAAAAGACAATTTATGGTTCCATTATGATCTTGATCTTTTTAAGCCCCAAATTATGATTTATGATTTATGATATGATTTCTCTCAATTACTCAACATGGATTTATGAATATCAAGTATATACATGTTGTACAAGTATGTGTGAACCTCATGATTTACGATTTATGATTATAGCCGACTCACGGGTCTTGTTTCATGGCTAGTTCACGTATTTACAAGCATGTTTATGATTATCATGATTTAACTAGCCCATGAATCTCATGTATATTATACTATGAGCACTATATATGTTTTGGGAGTAGTATTTAAAACCGAGTAGGTTCGGGACCTAGGTTCTGCCCCGGATCTCATAACTACGTGCCACCGTAGGATATGTTGGGACCTCCCTTGTGACTTTCCTCTGGTACAAATGGCCCTTCTCATGTGTGATCACGTCTTTCATGGTTCTATCCTTGGCAAGGTACGAACACCCTTCCAACTAGGGTTACAAGTCGGGTTCCAAGTTTGCTCATATGGGGTATGTCGGTTAAAAGAATCTCCCAATGTTCCTCATGATTTATGCATGTTTATGATTATATATATTGTCTCAAGTTATGTTCAATAAAGTTTTTTTCTCTTATGATTATGATTACGACTGAGTTACGAATGTTTTGAAAACCTTGAGCCTTATGTTATCATATGCTAATTATGTTATGAGTGTGTTGTCTTACTCTTATGATCATTTATGAGCTTTTATATATTTTAAATGTTCATTTTACTTACCTTGCATACTCGGTACATTTCACGTACTGACCGCATACTCTATGTTGTATCGTTTTATGATACAGGCTCTAACCTTCAGATCCAGCATCATCATTAGCTTGTTACGGAGTTTCGCATCCAACTTTTTGGTGAGTACTCATTCTCCGAGGACCATTTGATTCATACCTTGATGTTTTATTTTAGTTTCTGTTGCTGGGCTAGTTAGGGATGTTGTCCCATTAACCATCTGTTATGTATAGCCCGTACTGATTATCATGCCATGTTATGCCATGTTCACACTTCCGATATGTTGATATTTTAAGTATTCCGTTTTGTTGATATGAAGTTAGATGAATGTTCATGCCATGGGTCGACTTGGAGTCTCTCAGGGCTCCTTGCCCAGTGTTACGATCCGGGTCTATGTTCGGGTCATGACAAATCTTATATGATAACACAAAGTGAACAACAAAGGAAAAAGAAAACACAGAATCTGGGATAACATGATTGCAAACATGGGATACATGAAAGAAAAGCTAAATATGACTCAAAAAAATTAAATAGATCGAGGTAAATTTGAAGATCAACAGAAACTCATAATAAGATGAAAGACTAATCAAAATAATGTTGATGTCCTGTGATCAAATATGTAAAGCAAAGGAAAAAATAATATCTGAGTCCATAGAATCACTGTGTGTCCTTAAGAAATTTAATCCCCTCACTGTACTCGAAGTTTTTGGATTACTTCCTCCCAAGATAAAACAGATTAACCTGTTAATGGTGTAGTAGTACCTCAAACACCAATAAATTCATCGAACTCGAAGAACGGTAATGAATCACACAATAGGCTCAAATTTTGATTTTTTAAAATATGCAAAATGATCTTTAAATTTTCTAGCAAAAGTCTCAAAAAAGTACTTCAAAAATAAAGGCAAAAGGCCTTTATTTATAGCCAAAAATCTGAAGTGAAGGGGTGTGAAGACACTTGTTCAGATAGTGTTTGTTCGGAATGGCTACCATTGGAAAAGAAACTTTTCAACTTTCTCTTCCCTCTAATTTATTTCTCTTCATTTCCCAATTCACACCCAACACTTAATTCCAACAATCCCCCACATGAACGGGGAATGGATAAAAAAATTATATGCATGAAAAACTGTGTGATTCGTAAGAAAAAATTAATTACATCTGGATAAGTGAGTTTCCCCTTGAATTTTCGATAGTGAACATATATCAGATATGCTCAGTCAATCCTAGATTTGATATCTTTGAACCGTCGAGATTTAATGTATACCTAGACAACATAAGTCACACAATTAATCCTTTAACTGTCTTAGGTTCTCATTGTTTTGTTCGTTTCAGCCATGAACACAACCTGGTTTCGTAAGTGCATAGATAATTGTCCTTATAGAATTCTCCTCGAAACGGCTTACACTTCACACTTATATAGGTGATTCCTAAATGTTTTATCCCATAGTTACACCACTTGACATACCCCGTGTCAAACTTAGAAATTATTAAAAATCCTTTAATGTTTTCTTGTTACTGAACATTGTCTCATCACGAGAATGAATCAAAAGTTATTTTGACAATGTTGAACCGTTATCAATGACTTTGTTTGATCTCCTTGAACCTAGATCTTGGTATCTCCAGTCTTCTAGGTAGAGTTACTTCCACGATGACTTGTGCTCGGCCATAGTCCCATTCCCTTCGATGATCTTTCAACCACCTCTCTAGTTAGGTCTTTTGTTAATGGATCCAACACATTATCTCTTAACTTTACATAGTCAATTGTGATAATTTCACTAGAGAGTAGTTGTCTAATGGTGTTATGTCTCTGTCGTATGTGATGAGACATTATGTTATACATTACACTTCCAGCCCTTCCGATTACCGCTTGGCTATCGCTATATATACATATTGGTGCCAACAGTTTGGGCCAGAATGGAATGTCCTCTAGGAAATTCTTGAGCCATTCAGCTTCTTCACCAGCCTTATTTAAAGCTATGAATTCAGACTCCATTGTAGAGAGAGCAATACATGTTTGTTTGGATGACTTCCAAGACACTGCTCCTTCACCAATGGTAAACACATACCCACTTGTGGATTTTGTTTCAGTTGATCCGGTGATCCAATTTGTATCACAATATCCTTCAACAACCGCTGAATACTTGTTGTAATTCAAAGCAAAGTTTGAGTATGTTTTAAATACCCCAAAACTCGTTTCATAGCCATCCAATGACTCTGATTGGGATTACTTGTGTATCGACTAAGTTTACTTATCACACAAGCTATATCTTGTCATGTACAGTTCATGATGTACATTAGACTTCCCAATACTCTTGCATAGTCCAATTGGGACTTACTTTCACCTTTGTTCTTTGAAAGAGCAAGATTCACATCAATTGGTGTCTTTGAAATTTTGAAATTCAAATACTTAAATTTTTCAAGTGTTGTTTGGATATAATGGGACTGAGACAATGCTAGACCTTCAGGAGTTTTGTGGATCTTAATTCCAAATATCAAGTCAGCAACTCCTAGATCTTTCATCTCAAATTTACTAGCAAGCATACGCTTGGTAACATTTATGTTAGCAATGTCGTTACTCATTATCAACATATCACCCACATATAGGCAAACAATGACGACTTGATTTTGATTGTTCTTAATGTAAACACATTTATCACACTGATTAATCTTGAAACCATTTGACAATATAGTCCGGTCAAATTTTACATGCCATTGTTTGGGCGCTTGTTTTAGTCCGTACAAGGACTTTACAAGTCGGCGCACCTTCTTTTCATTTTCAGGAACTACAAACCCTTAAGGTTGTTCCATGTAAATTTCTTCCTCTAAATCTCCATTTAAGAAGGTTGTTTTCACATCCATTTGATGGATTTCAAGACTGTATATGGCGGCTAACGCTATTATCACCCGAATGGATGTAATTTTGATTACTAGTGAGTACGTATCAAAGTAATCAAGACCTTCTTTTTGTCTAAACCCTTTGATTACAAGTCTTGCTTTGTATTTTTCAATAGTGTCATCATCTTTAACTTTCCTTTTGAAAATCCATTTTCAACCTAATGGTTTGTTCTCTTGAGGAAGGTCAACCAATTCTAATGTATGGTTATTTATTATGAATTCAATTTCACTATTGACTGTCTCTTTCCAATATTGAGCCTCCGAAGAAGTCATAACTTCTTGAAAAGTTTGATGCTCATTTTCCAACAAAAATGTTAGAAAACTTGGTCCAAAGGAAGTACAAGTCCTTTGACGTTTGCTCCATCTTGGATTCTCCTCATTAGAAATACTTTCCTTTTTCTCTTCCCGAGGTCGTTTAGATCCTTTGTTAGACAACTCGCAATTCTATTTATACAGATATATATTTTCAAAGAATTTAACATTATCTGTTTCCATTACCGTATTAACATGAATTTCAGAATTTTCTGATTTATGAACCAGAAATTGATATGCTTTACTATTTGTAGCATATCCTATGAAAACACAATCAACGATTTTAGGTCTTATCTTAACCCTTTTGGGTTTAGGAACTTGTACCTTAGCCAAACACCCCCACACTTTCATGTATTCAAGGTTAGGTTTTCTTCCTTTCCATTTTTCCTATATAATGGATTGTGTTTTGCTATGGGGCACCCGATTGAGTATTCTGCTAGTCGTAAGAATAGTTTCCCCCCACAAGTTCTGGGGTAAACTAGAACTTATCAACAGAGCATTCATCATCTCTTTTAATATTCTATTTTTCCTTTCCGTAATTTCATTAGATTATGGTGAGTAAGAGAACAGTTGTTTGATGAATAATGCCATATTCCAAACATATTTCTTCAAAAGGAGATTCATAATCAGCGCCCCTATCACTCCTTAACATTTTGATCTTTTTGTTAGGTTATGTTTCAACTTCACTTTTATATTGTCTGAATACTTCAATTACCTCGTCTTTACTTTTGAGTAAGTAAACATAGCAGTACAGCGTACTATCGTCAATAAAAGTTATGAAATACTTCTTTCCACCACAAGATGGTATTGACTTCATGTCACAAATGTCTGTGTGAATTAAGTCTAAGGAACTTGAATTCCTTTCAACTGACTTATAAGGATGTTTAACATACTTAGATTCAACACAAATTTGAAATTTAGATTGATTGTATTCAAACTTTTGGCAATAATTTCAAATTGATCATTTTACGCAAGGTTTTATAATTAAGATGTACCAAACGAGAATGCCATAAATCATTTGACTCAATCAAGTAAGAAGAAGCAGTAATTGTATTGCTTTCAACAACAATTACATTCAATTTGAAAAGGCCCTCGGTCAGGTAACATTTTCCTACATACACATCATTCTTACTTATTACAGTATGATTTGAAACAAGTACGTACTTAAATCTGTTCTTGATGAGAAGACTTGCGGAAACTAAGTTCTTCCTCGTTTCTGGAACATGACAGACATTATTGAGAGTCACCACCTTGCCAGATGTCATTTTTAGAAATATTTTTCCATAGCCTTCAATCTTGGATGTTGAAGAGTTTCCCATATAATGGTCTCATTGGGTCTAGTAGGGGCATAGGAAGCAAATGCTTCTCTGATAGCACAAACATGTCGAGTGGCTCCAGAGTCAAGCCACAAATCTGTGGGGCTTCTTACTAGGTTGAATTCATACACCATAGAGTACAAGTCATCAATCTCCATGGTTTTTTCAACCATGTTAGCTTGTCCCTTTTGCTTTCCTTTCTTTGGAGCAGGACATTCAGTAGCCTTGTATCCAATTTTTCCACAGTTGTGGCAGTTTCCTTTGAATTTCTTCTTGCTAGGAAAATTCTTTGGTCCAGAAGGCTTCTTCCTCTTTTTGGGATTAGATGGAGTGGTCTGAACAATATTTTCCCCCATAATTGTTGAGTCTCCCCTTACCTTCCTTTCAACAGCTTTGTTATCTTCTTCGATTCTCAATCAAACGATAAGTTTCAAGCTTCATCTCCTTGTGTTTGTGCTTCAAATAATTCTTAAAGTCCCTACATGAAGGAGGTAGTTTTTCAATCATGGATGCAACTTGAAAAACTTCATTGATGACCAAACTTCCAATGAACAACTCATTATTAGCACCATAATTAATATTTTTGATAAACGCATTAGTATGAATTATACCTTCAGCAAGGAGATCGTGAATTATCACTTGCAGCTCTTGGACTTGTGTGATAACAGGCTTGCTGTCTATCATTTTGTAGTCCAAACATTTGGCTTCAACAAATTTCTTTAGACCGGCATCTTCGATTTTGTACTTCTTCTCTAGAGTATCCCAGAGTTCTTTAGAAGTCTCCATATTGCTGTATACATTATACATATCATCCTCCAATCCGCTCAGGATATAATTCTTGCACAAAAAGTCTGAATGCTTCAAGGGCCTCAATCACCAAGAACTGTTCATTTTTGGGAGTTGATTCCGGCAGAACCGATTTATCCTCCTTAATGATCTTCTGTAGCCACAGTGTGGTCAGATAGAAGAACATCTTCCGCTACCAACGTTTGAAGTCAATGCCAGAAAACTTTTCGGACTTTTCTGCCGAAGCGGGTGCTTGCACAGCATGGGTGGAGGAGATTCCACTACTTGTAGAGGCAAGCATGGGGTTAGTTGTTCCTGTCATATCTGTTGAACAACAACAGGAAAAATTAGCAATCAATGAAGATTCTATTTTTTCAAATCGAAAAACTTTTGACATAACTAAATTGAGTAATCGGTGAAGTTTCTATATTTTCAAACCGAATTCTCAATAATCAGATTTACTTGGCGAAGTTTTTAAATCTTCAAACCAGCAATCACAGTGAGTATAAAATCACAAGAATTTTAATCTCAACGGCAGTAGAAAATCCGAAGATTTTAATTTCCAACATTGGAGTAGAAAACCAGAAAGGTTTTAATCTCCAAAATCAGAAAATAGATGAACACAGAAAATATTAACCAAAATAAATTCCTTAAGCTTGTTGACGTTCTGTGATGAAATATGTAAAGCAAAGGAAAGAATAATATCCGAGTCCACAGAATTCACTGTGTGTTCTTAAGGAATTTAATCCCCTCACTGTACTCAAGATTTTTGGATTGCTTCCTCCCAGGATAAAATGGATGAAACTATTAATGGTGTAGCAGTACCTCAAACACCAACAACTTCTTCGAACTCGAAGAACGGTAATGAATCACACAATAGACTCGAATTTTGATTTTTCAAAATATGCAAAATGATCTTTAAATTTGCTAGAAAAAGTCTCGAAAAAAGTACTTCAAAAATTGAAGGCAAAAGGCCTTTATTTATAGTCAAAGATCTAAAGTGAAGGGGTGTGAAGACACCTATTCAGATGGCGTCTGTTCGGAATGGCTACCATTGGAAAGAAACTTTTCTTCTTTCTCTTCCCTCCAATTTATTTCTCTCCATTTCTCAATTCACAACCAACACTTAATTCCAACAAATAATACTAATTACTTATTAAAAATTAAGTACTACTCCCTCCATCTCATTTTTATATGACGTTGTTTGACCGCTGAGTTTAAGTAAGAGAGGGCATTGTATTCACACTTCTTAATAATAGACTTCACAAATATATTGTAAACTATAATATAATTACACAATCAAAGTTTTTCCTAATCTACACAAAAGTTCATATTAGCATACATTCAACATGGCTCGCACCAAGCAAACTGACCGCAAATTCGCTGGTGATGTAAATCAAGTGACTAATTTCAATCAAAGAATACGTAAACCTGTAGTTTAGTAATATTTTAATTTTTATCTTCTTAAAAGTACATCAAAAATGTTACTAAGCAACTGAACGACTAGGTCAATGATCAATGAGGAATATGATAAGAATTGAAGCAAGGCCAATATCAAAGTTCATACTTTGGGTATTCTTTCATGCTGATGTTCTAGAGCATTTAAATCTCCATTTTGCAACTCTTGTTACTGTCTACACTTTTTTTTTTGGTTTTCATTTTGTGCGATCAACATATGGATCATAAGATTTTAAATCTGGGGAATCTCCTTCCATTGAAAGAGAAGAGAAAATCCTGCAAGTTACGAACTCTCAGGCTTCCAAAAAAATTTTGTGGCAATCTAAATAAAGTGAATAGGCTATACAAAAGAGCTATAAAATAGACTACTTCAATTGTTGGAATGACATCTTATACCTGTTGTTATAGGAGCACAACACTTGTAGATAATAATTCAGAGTACTAAGGGGAGAACTAGTATAACTTAAATATCTGGACTCATAGGAACTGTAGGACATTTGAAAAAGTTGAAATGTTAATAAGTTCAAAAATCTGATGTAGAGTCACCACTATCTCTGCTATCTTATGACACTTTTCCTTTCGTTCTTATTTGTTTATATTTCATTGAAAGATCTTATTGCTCTATTAGATCATATGTGTTTGTTATTGGTCACAAGCTTATTTATATTTTTGTTGTCAGTCATGGTATCAGCCAAGAGTTTCATGGATGAGGTTGTTGATGAAATCATGTTTTTTTACCTTACGTTGAAATAGAAAATGAAGCATATTAGAAATGAGAAAACTACTCATATTCTAGGTGAACATTTGAATGTTGTTAATAAAATAAATAGTAATATATCTATCATCTCTCTTATATAAATTTTCTTGTTTCGACGACTATGTTATTGTTAAATTCAGAAACCTTAATAAACTAACAAAAAAGATCACATGAGTATTGCGATAATTTTAATACAAAGCACTAATAAATTTTTAATTTACTAACCTGTGAAGTGATTCAATCTTTTATATTGTTCACTTGAAGATGATAATGAAGGCTGATCAAAGATGACATTTGCAAGTTTTTCATATCTACTCTAGCCCATCTATGAGTCCTTTATTTTTCTTTTTCAATGCATTCTGCTTCTACAGTAATGCAACTTTAAAGGTGATACGACCTTTCAATTCCTTAATGGTTATCAGGTGCCATAATCTAGTGCTTGCATAACACACACACACATATAGGGGAGGAAAAAAAAGAAGAAAAAAATAGAAATCTTTTCCATTATCATCAGTTGAGGAACCGGACACCAAAGAACATGAAACCAAAATTATCTCAAAATGGGTCTAATTTTTTAATATTCATATTCCCATTTAGTAAAACTTTTTCTTTTTTAATAGCATTCTGCTTCTACAATAATGCAGCTTTAAAGGTGATACGACCTTTCAATTTCTTGAGGGTTATCAGTTGCCATAATCTAGTTCTAGCATAATACATACATACATGCAATGTACATGGAAAAAGGAAAAACTTAAAAGCAAGATTAGTAAAAAGGTGCATTCTCAAGCATTCATAAATTAGCAGATATTGGTCGGTTAACAAGCTAGAGATATAATATCAGTGGTTCCATGGCCTCAAACATAATCTTCTATCCTAGTATTTTCCACGAAAGAGAAGAAGAAAAAAAAAAGAAAAATTGAGTCTTCAGAAAATGAAAAGGCAAAATATATATAATTTTTCGGTCTGCAGAGAGTGGTGAAATGGATGAGTATTATGATGTATAAATCTTCTAAGAAAGAATAGCTCTGTGCAATTAAGTTTGCTAAATAATCCAAAGTTGTTTTCTAAAACAATGATTTTTAATGTTTGTCTTAAGAGTTGTACAATTACAGCATCTCTAAGTCTGGTTTTCAAAATCAATTCTAAACATTATTACTGAAGAATGAGGTATCTAGTGACTAATCACATTTTAAAATCGCACTAGAAAATGGCCTATGTAGGGGTTTCATTTCTGTTCAGATATGCTTCTCAGTTAGAAGCTTCAAGTTTTCCTTTTTCTTTAATATGTATTTATTTTTCTCTTATGTTTATCATTTCCATGTTTGTAGCTTAAAATGTTAGTAAACTTACAAATTATCAAAACATTTTGATAAAGCAAAATGCTTGAACTGCTTTAATTTTCAAGGTTGAAATGCATGTTGGAAATAGAGGTGTTACTTGAAGCTGTTGTACAGGTGGTGCTAGACAAATTTGGAGAAAAGAAATTGATGTTGCAAATATTTTAACTAATGAAGAAAGACAAGTTGATTCAGTTGTCATGAACTGATTGCAGAAGAGACTCGTATCAAGTCTCAATTGGATAAAGGGTCGAAAACACCTACTACTCCTGCTGTGTTTGCTGCTTCACCGGATCAGT
>JACEIK010003133.1:79260-94970 GCA_018107945.1 Datura stramonium | reverse complement strand
CTAGTAAGGACAGATTGTGAAGCAATTGTCAAATTTCATCAAAAAATAAATGAGAAAACTAGTAGTAGAAGAAGATGGTTAAATTTTATGGATAGAATAACAACTTATGAAAATATTGTCTTTGAATACATTAGAGGAAAAGACAATAACTTAGCAGACCAATTAAGTAAGTTAAATATAAAACTAACTAATATGACATATTTGTTTTCAACATGAGACCAACAGTCCCAAAATCTGTAGACAAGGCCAAAGGTGTAGCTTCAACTTCAGAATCATACGCACAGACAGTATTAGGTAATATTCATTTCAGACCTCAGACATTAGCAGCAGACACAATGGAAAAAATTCATTTCAAAAAATATAATTTGATATTTTATCCACCTTCAAATTTATCATTCATAGTTTTACCAGAATGTGTGATAGATAGACCACAAAGGTGTTTAATAGATAATTTATGGATAGCTTATAATAAAAGGGATAATAAATATTTTATAGCAACCGTAAATGTGTTATGCCAATATTTTAGACAAAAGAAAAGAAAACAAGTTTAAATTCTATGTAGTTGTGCACGGAAAGACAAACGGTATTTTTCATACATGGATAGAGGTTTTAGATTCAACAAAAGGTATGGAGAAATCACTCTTTAAAGGATTTAATGATTTCATTGAAGAGTTGGATTATGCCAGAGGAATATTAGTACCAAATTAGTATATTTCTCCATCTCTCAGACAAAATTCAAAAAAAAATATCCAGTATAATATCCAGAAAGACACAGATAAAACCATCTTCTGTGACCATTGTTTGTCTATGACTGAAGCATTCAAAATATTAAACTATAAGAATGAATCCCTAACACAAGAAAATGTCAGACTTATGGAAAAAATGAAGCTGTTGGAATAAAAATTGCAAGCGGTAAAATTTGAATTATATCAGACACAGACAGGTATTGAAGATTATAGAATTGAACAAGAACAGCAGAGTTCTCCATCTCCAAATAAAATAGATGAGAAGGGTGTGCATTCTCCAACGAATGCAGCAAGATCCACTGTGTCGGATAGAGACACAACTAGTCCGGTTGAAATGGTGGTCGGTAAAGACTCATCAAATTCGTTGATGGCGGACACTTTGCCAAAAAGTATAAATATTGATAAAAATTTAAGGATACTCCCCGAAATAATAAAGGGCGAGTCATATAAGAAAAAGATAATGAAATTAAAAAAGAAAAAGAAAGATCAAATGGAACAATTAATTTAAAAGACACTGAAAATTTTTTTACAAGACAGACAAAACACCTCAACAGAACAAGAACTCCACAACAAATACGAGGACACAAAAAGAAAAGAAGAAACCCAGAATGAATCAGACGAAGAAATCCATGGTGAAGAAAATTATGATTCAGGAATGAGTTTTGATTCAATTGCGTTACACAACCTAGACACGTGAACAATCTTTGAAGATACAAACAGTAGCCAGTAGACAAAAGGACTGTATAAAAAATACACGTGAATGGTCAAAAAATTAATGGCAGACAAAGGAGAGTATGCAAGATAAAAAGCAGTACCAAAGAGATAAGAAAAAAATACAAACGTGGACGGACAGAAGTTAAAGATAAATAAAATAAAGAAAAAGACAGATGCCAGAAAGATTCTCTGAAAACAGTTCAAGAAGAAATTTTTTTAGAAATTTGAAATTTAAGTCCGGACTTACCTATAGATAGACATCTTTAGACACTCGAAAGAGAAGAGCGCGGAGAAAGAAAAGGAGAAAAAACACCAAAAAGAAGCATCCATATTCCCCTTACCTTTCATCTACCTACCTCCATGTTTCCAACCTATACCCAAATAAATTCAAACATTATAAAGTAAATCAATTTTTGTAAAATACTAGTTTTTGTAATAATCTCGTAAGCATATAAGAGTTTTTCGGGAAACCTCTCTCCATCTAAGTCATGTAAGTCTTTATATTTTACTACTATTTTCCTGTATTATTCTCCCAAAATATATTATGTACGTTTTATAATATGTTAATATGAATATTGTTTGTAAAATAATATGTTATTATGTAAATTTTGTGTAAAATATAACTACCCTTAGTATATGGTTAATCTCTTAATCTCTTAATAATAATGATGGATTAACTCGTAAATTCCTAGGATGATAAGGCTTTAAAGTCTAAAATGTTGAAAGGACACTTTATTAGCCATATCCAATGTGGTGTTAAAGAAGAAGTTATTAGGGACATGGTTAAGGGAGAGAGATGAACATGGTTAATTAAAAAACTACATTAACCGGGAGAAAATATATGGTAAATTAAAGGCTTCTATGACAAGACACAAGTGAGAGAGGGAGTACTGAGTAGGACTTTATCATAATTGTATTTAAATATTTATTATCACAAACACAATTGCATTCAAACACAAATGCAATTGTGTTTGTGATAATAAAGATTTAAATACAATTATGATAAAGTCCTACTCGGTACTCTCTCTCTCTCACTTGTGTCTTGTCATAGAAGCCTTTAATTTACCATAAATTTCCTATATTTCATCCCAGTTAATGTGTGTGTGTATATATATAAGTCCTTTTAGACGTATGTGCAATGAACCCAACATATATATATGTGTGTGTGTGTGTCCTTTTGGACGTCTGTGCAATGAACCCATTTAGAATGGGATTCTCCTTTTTCTTCAATTAAATTTTTTTCATAAATTTCAATTATGAAATTAAATTTTTACTTCAAGTAAATTATTATTTTAACTAAATAGGAAAAAAGGTTCATAGGTGATTCTATTTAAAGGGTGGTGAAAAAGTTCCATAGCAAATTTACGAATAAAGTTTTCATTATGAGAAAAGTTCTTGCGAGAGAAATACTCTGTTGAAAGTGTGAGAGTGTTACACCAAATCAAGAGATAAAATATTATTGATAAAATTATTATTTTCTTATTTTAGTTTATTGTGGGTTGAGATTTCTGAGAAAAATTCCAAAATAATATTCGTAATCCAATTTGTTCGCGGGTTTCGTTGATCAAGGAGTTGATAGCAAAGATCGGTCCCGATGTGGATATGTATAGAGTCTTCGTACTATAAAAAAATTAAATTATGACTATCGTCACCAGATTTGTCTTGAAACCTATTCTTTTAGATGTAAATAATTTTTAAACACAAATAGTTCCATCAAGGATTGCTTTTTATCTTCCGCTGCGTGTTATGAATATCCTACAATCCTACAAACATCTCACACTTACTCTTGCTCGTCCTTGAGTCAACATTAGAGCTCATCTAAATAGATAAAGGTTAAAACACCACACTTTGGTTATCAATAATTATGTCATGCAACAATTCACAACATCAAGTACATTTTTCTATCATTATGCAAGATATACAAATAAACATAGTTAAATAACAAAAATCTACCCTTTTAACCTCAAAGATAGACTCTAACTCATTGAATTTAAGCTTGCTCGTTACTCTGTCAAAGAAATCTAATTACATCACCTATCTATCATGAAACAAGTGTCCTCATGAAAATAAATAATTCACACACTCAAATTAGATAATCAAATATAATTTAAGGACCGTGCATCAAAGTACAACTCTCGCACTCCAAAATGAATCCACATGTATATACAAAGGATCATAAGCTTGCCCATTATGTACATCTCTACTAACTAAGTGTCACGACCCAAATAGAGGTCCTCGTAACATGGGACAAGGAGCCCCGAGAGACCCCAAGTCGACCCATGGCATAAGCATACATTTAACTCAATCAAGAAATTGAATAATCAACAATGTATTCATAGCGGAAGTCTAACTTGAACACAACATCAGAATACAAACTCCGAAGCTAAATACATATATATGTATGAAAAGCCTCTAAACATGATGAGTTGATGGGACAAGACCCCAACTAACTCAACAAAACTGAAACTGAAATACACGTAAGAAATCTGAGTAGTCTAGTCCTCGAGAGATGAGGACTCATCAACAATGCAAACGCTAACTCTGACAAGATGACTACGAGCCGGGCTGAACCAGAGAGCCGGGTCCTGTATCATGAAATGATTCAGCATAGAGTATGCGGTCGATACGTGGAATGTACCGAGTATGCAGGGTAAGTAAAACCGCTAAAGTAAACAAAACTCATGTTTAGGACCATGCATAATATGAACATAAACATTAAGAGTCTGAGAGTAGGGCTTGCACGCATTCATTTTGAAATCATGATCTCTTCATAATATAACATGACATAACTTCATAACATCATACTAAATCGATTGACTCAAAGCTGAATTCTGACATTTATAAGTAAAGCTGAACATTGAGTCAAACCTATTTTAGAACATACAATATATATAAATCTCATGAGTAATGAAACATGCATATCTGAAATCATGAAGGACAATAGGAGACTCGTCTTTTAACCGACATACCATAATAGAGCTTACATGATCCCAACTATCACACTCAAGTAGGTAGAGCCGTCCAAAGCCTTGCCAGGGCTAGAGATGATACCATGATATTGATATCAAGCTGAAGGCCCATCCGGACAGGGGAAGCTCACAAGGGAGGTCCCAAAGTCATAATGTATAAACCTACATTGGCGCGTAGTTCTGAGGCACAGGGTGATCGACCCTTAGCCTGCTCGGTGGTAGACACTACTCCCAAAACATGCATATTCTCTACATCATTTTATAACGAATCTCAACATCGTCCATTGATGAAACTCAATGATCAAATATATCTCAAATATGAAATCATGCAATGAAGGGCTTTAGCTCAAGACATACCACAAGCTGAAAACATAATTGGGAGTCTTCGCTCCAAAACCATGTGGTAAGCTATACATAGGAAAACTTTAACTCAAATATACCACAAGCTGAAAATATAATTGGGAGTCTTCGCTCCAAAATTATATGGTAAGCTTAATTCGGGAAAATTATCATTCATACTTAACATGTGGGCATTGCCCAAAGCTTTATCATACTTAGGAATACTCAATTCTTATCGAAAAAATAATCGTAATCATGGGTAGCTTCAAATCATACTTTATATCATAATATCTCATTATCATCATACACTCATCACAAATCTCATCTTTCATAAACATTTAATCTATGGGCTTTTAATTCATAAAACTAGAATCATAATTTTAAATTAAAAATATTATAAAATTTTTCCATGCTTCATAATTCAATAGTATAATCATAATCAAATCATACCCATGTATAAAAATAGAGGATTCATGCATTTGAGTTAAAACCTCATAGATTAGACATAGAATTTCATATATTAGAGAGGGATTGGGCATGGGTGTGAAAGAAATCACCCATTCATAACCCTACGTACCTGTTGGTAGCTGATTCTAATACTTCTTTAGATGTCCAATAGGAAGTTGAAAAGAAATTGATGAATGCTAAGCTTGATCACCCTCTCAAGTCTTCTACCTTGCACGCATGAACGAATGAGGCCTAAAATGAACTTAACCCCTTTAAAAGTCACTATTTATAACTCTAAATGACGTAGTTTAGACCTTACAAACTTAGAAATTACGAAAAAACCCTTACTAAATTCGTAGAAAATAACTGTCAGGTGGTCCTAATGAGGGACCTAACGACTCTTGGCTTAGCTCGTGAGGTTCACTACTCAATAGGTCTCCTGGGCTCTTAACGGGAAACCTCACTACTCGTTACTGGTGACCACGACTCGTAGTCACCACCCTTTAGGTACACTGCCTCCACTCTTCTCTTCTGCTTCTCATTCACCCCACGACTGACTTAACGACTCATGGGGTCTGACCACGAGTAGTGGTCATGTCCGTGGGAATTCTTTTTCCCAAAGTTTTCAAACTCTTCACTAGCCTCCCCACGAGTCATCTCACAACTAATTCTACGTCTGGTGCCAGTTTTTACACTTTTCTCTATTTCAACTCCCGGGTCTGATCTTTGGGCTTTCGGGGTATAACAATATCTCCCCCCGGGAACATTCGCCCTCAAATTTTAGAAAACACATAGAAAAGCAGAGAAAATGCAATCATCATATTCAAATACTGATCATTTAAACCAAAAACTGACGGGATGACTACCTCCTATTCGAATCACATAACTGAACTGATTTCATGAATCATACAAACATCCATATACATAAAAGAAACTTGCGCACATGAACTGAACATGAAACTAAATAAAGTCTGAGTGCAAAACTGTTACCTCAAGATGAAACTGAGTCGGTAGAGAATAAATGGGGTATGTAGCCATCATATCCGTTTCAGCTTTCCACGTAGTTTCTTTGACCTGTTGATTCCTCCATAAAACTTTAATTGAAGCTACTTCCTTGTTTCTTAGCCTTCGAACCTGACGATCCAATATTTCCATCGGAACTTCTTCGTAGCTAAGGCTGTCTCTTACACCAACACTGTCCACCGGCACAACTAGAGCTGGATCATCCAAACACTTCTTCAAAAGCGATAAATGAAACACAGGATGCACAGAAGCTAATTATAAAGGAAACTCCAACTCATAAGCCATCTTACCAACACGTCTCACTATCCGATACGAGCCGACATAGTGGGGACTAAGTTTCCCTTTCTTTCCAAATCGCATCACTCCCTTCATGGGAGACACCCTCAGAAATACCCAGTCATCGACTTCAAATTCTAACTCTTTTCTTCTCACGTCCGCATAAGACTTTCGGCGACTCTGGCAGTTTTCAACTTGTCTCTTATCAACTAAACCTTCTCCATTGCTTCATGAACCGAATCCGGCCCTATCATTGCCGCCTCACCAACCTCAAACCATCTGATGGGCGATCTACATCTCTGCCCATAGAGAGCCTCAAACGACGCCATTTGAATATTAGAGTGATAGCTGTTATTGTATGCAAACTCGATAAGTGGCAAATGCTCATCCCAGCTACCTCTAAACTCAATTACGCATACTCTCAACATGTCCTCAAGGGTCTGGATTGTCTGCTCTGCTTGACCATCCGTTTGCAGGTGAAATGCTGTGTTGAGTTTAACCTGTGTACCAAGTCCTTTTTGAAATGACCTCAAAAACTAAGAGGTAAACTGAGTACCTGGATCTGAAATGATGGATAAGGACACTCTATGTAATCGGACCAACTCCCGGATATGTAGTTTTCCATAATCCTCTGCCGAATCTGTAGTTTTAACCGGTAGAAAATGTGCAGCTTTGGTCAACCTATCTACTACAATCCAAATTGAGTCATATTGTCAGCGAGTATGAGGTAAACCTGTGATGAAATCCATATTAATTTCCTCCCACTTTCAAGTAGGAATGTTGATATCCTGAAGTACGCCTCCCGGCCTCTGATGCTCAACCTTTACTTGATGGCAGTTTAGACACTTGGCTACGAATTATGCAAAATCCTTCTTTATGCTATTCCACCAATAGATTTTCCGTAAGTCACGATACATCTTGGTGGCATCCGGATGGATAGAATACCTGGATCTGTGAGCCTCATGCAACATCTGGCTCCTCAAATCGCCCACGTCTGGAACACATAAGTTACCCTGGTATCGAAGCACACCATCTCCCCCTTGGGAGAAGACCTCCACCTTCTGACTTTGAACGGATTCCTTCAACTTTACCAAAATCGGGGCCTCATCTTGTCTAGCTTTCACATCAGTCACCAAGGAAGATTCTGATCCATTTTGCATAACAATACCGCCATCTGTCGAGTCGACCAACCTAACTCCCTACCTTGCGAGTCGATGTACATCTTTCACCAACTCCTTCTTTCCCTCGTTCACATGGGACACACTCTCCATAGAGAGTCTACTAAGTGTGTCCGCTACCACATTAGCCTACCCCCGATGGTAAAGGACACTCATATTGTAGTCCTTGAGTAGTTCCAACCACCTCTTTTGTCAAAGATTGAGATCTTTATGCGTGAACACATACTGTAAGCTCTTATGGTCCGTAAACACATCCATGTGACCCTATACAAGTAATGTCGTCATATCTTGAATCCGAATACCACTGCGGCTAATTCAAGATCATGGGTCGGGCAATTCTTCTCGTGGGCTTTCAACTGTCTAGAGGCATATGCTATCACTTTTTCTTGAAGCATCACAATACACCACGAACCCATCAGTTCCCTCGGGGAGAGTTAACACCGGTGCTGAAGTAAGTTGAGCCTTCAATTCTTGGAAGCTCTTCTCACAAGCCTCCGACCATTGGAATTTCATCTTCTTCTATGTCAATTTGGTCAAAGGTGCCACAATACATGAGAAATCCTTAACAAACCTCTGATAATAGCCAGCTAAACCCAAGAAACTCCGAATATCTAAAGGATTCAACGGTCTAGGCCAATTCTTCACCGCCTCGATTTTCTGAGAATCTACCTTTATGCCCTCACTTGATACCACATGGCCCAAAAAGGCTACAGGAGTTCAACCAGAACTCGCACTTGCTGAATTTGGCATATAATTGACAATCCTTGAGGGTTTGAAGCACTACTCTCAATTGAGAGGCATGCTCCTCCTCGCTCTGAGAGTATATCAAGAAGTCATCAATGAACACGATCACAAACATGTCAAGATATGGCTTGAACACCCTATTCATCAAATCCATAAAATCTATAGGAGCATTCGTTAGTCCAAAAGAAATATCTACAAACTCATAATGACCATACCACGTCCTGAAGGCTGTCTTCGGGATGTTACTCTCCCGAACTCTGAGTTAATGGTACCCGGATCTAAGATCTATCTTCGAGAAATACTTGGCACCCTGAATCTGGTCAAATAAATCATCAATCCTGGGTAGAGGATACATGTTCTTAACGGTGACTTTGTTCAATTGCCGATAATCAATACACATGCAAAGAGAACCATCTTTCTTTCAGACAAAGAGAATTGGTGCACCCCATGGGGACTTGCTCGGTCTAATGAAACCCTTATCTAACAAGTCCTTCAACTTCTCTTTCAACTTCTTTAGTTTGGCTAGAGCCATTCTGTAAGGAGGAATGGATATAGGTTGCGTGTCAAGAAGAAGGACAATACCAAAGTCGATTTCCCTCTCCGGAGGAACACCTGGTAAATCATCTGGAAATACTTCTGGATACTCACGTACTACTGGAACTGACTGGATAGTTGGGGTCTCAGACTCAACATCCTTAACCTTAACTAGATGGTAGACACACCCCTTAGAAATCATCTTTCTGGCCTTAAGGTAGGAAATGAAACGACCTACAGGCACAACTGAACTACCCTTCCATTCTAAGACTGGCTCACTGAAAATCTGAACTCTACTACCCAGGTTCTACAATTAACTGAAGAATAGCATGCAAATAGCCAATCCATGCCGAGAATCACATCAAAATCGGTCACGGCTAACTCTATCAAATCTGTTGAGGTGACTTTCTGAAGGACTGAGACTTGGCAACCTCTATACTCCTGTCTAGCTATAACTGAGTCACCTACTGGAGTAGGAGCTGAGAAGGGCTCTGAAAAGATTTCAGGATTGACTCCGAAGCTACTAGCCACATAAGGTGTCACGAAAGACAAGGTAGCCCCCAGATCTAACAAGACATAAACATCAGTATGAAAAACTCATAAACCAGTGACCATGTTCAGGGAGACCTCCTTCTCTTGACGGGATTCTAAGGCATAGAATCTGTTATGACGCTGATCGCCAGTTGTGCTAGTAGATTTCCCCTGATGGGTTGAGCGTGCGGGAGGGGCTGCTAAACTAGAAGCTAGGCCTCGGCCCCCAAATTGATCCTGTCTCGCTTTTGGACAACCTCTAAGCATGTGTCGGGGCTTTCCACACCCGAAACAAGCACCTGAACCAGCCAAGCACTAGCCTGTGTGCCACTGACCATATCTGTGATAAGCTGGGATGTTAGAATCTGCGGGTCTGCTGCTCTGACCCCTCGAGCCTGATGCCCGCTCTCTCTAATCATGTCTAGGCCTGGATGGCACACTCAATGCCGAAGATGCCAGAGCTGATGATCTCTAGTGAGTCTGTTGTTGGTGCCCACCACCTGACCTCGGCTGGAAAAATCTGTGGTCATCGGTCTGGCCCTCTTGGCCTCCCTCTCTCTCAGATGTGCCGCCTCCATTTGTTGGGCGTACAACACTATTCTTGGGAAATCCATATCCTGATGGAGCATAGCAGTCCTACAGTCCTTGTCCAAATAGCCCGCTACTCTATGGACAAATCTGCTTACCCGCGCCCTCTGATCAGCTACTAACTTTGGGGCATATTTCGATAAGCAAGTGAACTCAAGGGCATACTCTTGTACTGTCATTCTCCCGTGCTTCAAATTCATGAAATCAGCTGCCTTCAGCTCCCTCATCTCATGAGAGAAGAACTGGTCTAGAAAGGCTATATGAAACTCTTCCCAAGTGACAGGACCTGCTCTGGCAACCCTGCTATTCTTCCATTGGAGAAACCAGATATGCGCGATCCCTTAACTGGTAAGAGGCCAACTCTGCGCACTCAACTCCATTCACCCCCATGAATTGAGTGATCTTGACAATCTCATCTATGAACTCTTGCGGGTCCTCATCTACCTTGGACCCAAGGAACCCCGGTGTGCTCATCCTCAAGAAGTCTTTGACTCGAGATGCCGCTGCATTGCTATTCTGCGGAACATGCGCAATATCCTGCTAATTGACCAGAGCGGTCAAGGCCTGCTCAAGCATCTGAATAGAAGCCCAGAACTCAGCATGAACGACTGGTTTCGGTGCCTGGTGCTCCTAAACTGGTGGGGCTTGCTGGTGCCTATTACCGTTGCCATCCTCGTGGCCTTCACCATTCCCATTTCTCCTACTATTCATTCTTCAAGGAGCCATGATTCTGCAATCGCGAATAGCACAAATTAGAAGGATAGAAAACTTTTTCATCGTACGACATAGATCAAAAAAGAAGGGAATATTTCCTAAACGTCTCGTAGCCTATTCATCATAAGTGTGGCATGCTTCACACCCATGAAAAAGACTCTACTTAATGCGGCTTTCAGACCCTAGGACACTTCAAACCTATTACTCTGATACCAAGTTTGTCATGACCTGAATAGAGGCTCGGATCGTAACACAGGACAAGGAGCCCCAAGAGACCCCAAGTCGACCCATGACATAAGCATCATCTAACTCAATCAAGAAACTGAAAAATCAATAATGTACTCATAGCAAAAGTCTAACTTGAACACAACATCAGAATACAAATTCCAAAGCTAAATACATACATATGTCTGAAAAGCCTCTAAATATGACGATTTGATGGGACAAGACCCCAACTAACTCAACAAAACTGAAACTGAAATACACGTAAGAAATCTGAGTAGTCCAGTCCTTGAGAGATGAGGACTCACCAACAATGCAAACGCTAATTCTGACAAGCTGACTACGAGCGGGGATGAACCTGAGATTTGGGTCCTGTATCATGAAACGATACATCATAGGGTATGTTGTCAGTACGTGAAATGTACCGAGTATGCAGGGTAAGTAAAACTGCTAAAGTAAACAAAAATCATGTTTAGGACCATGCATAATATGAATATAAACATTAAGAGTTTGAGAGTAGGGCTTGCATGCATTCATTCTGAAATCATGATCTCTTCATAACATAACATAACATAACTTCATAACATCATATTGATCGATTGACTCAAAGCTGAATTCTGACATTTATAAGTAAAGTTGAACATTGAGCCAAACCTATTTAGAACATACATACATACATACATATATATATATATNAACATGCATATTTGAAATCATGAAGGACAATGGGAGACTCGTCTTTTAACCGTCATACCACGATAGAGCTTACGTGGTTCCAACTATCACACTCAAGTGGTTAGAGCCGTCCAAAGCCTTTCCAGGGCTAGGGACGATAACATTATATCGATATCAATATGAAGGCCTATCTAGGTAGGGGAAGCTCACAAGGGAGGTCCCAAAGTCATAATGTATAAACCTACGTTGGCGCGTAGTTCTGAAGCACAGGGTGATCGACCCTTAGCCTACTTGGTGCTAGACAATACTCCTAAAATATGCATATGCTCTACATCATTTTATAACGAAGCCTCAACATCGTCTATTGATGAATCTCAATGATTAAATACATCTCAAATATGAAATCATGCAATGAGAAGTTTAAGCTCAAGACATACCACAAGCTGAAAACATAATTGGAAGCTTTCGCTACAAAACCATGTGGTAAGCTATACATAGGAAAACCTTAACTCAAACATACCACAAGCTGAAAATATAATTGGGAGTCTTCACTCCAAAATAATGTGGTAAGCTTAATTCGAAAAAATTGTCATTCATACTTAACATGTGGGCATTGCCCAAAGCTTTATCATACTTAGGAATACTCAATTCTTATTGAAAACATAATCATAAACATGGGTAGCTTCAAATCATACTTTAAATCATAATATCTCATCATCATATACTCATCACAAATTTCATCTTTCATGAATATTTCATCTATGGGTTTTTAATTCATAAAACTAGAATCATGATTTTAAATTGAAAACATTATAAATTTAACCCATGCTTTATAATTCAATAGTATAATCATAATCAAATCATACCCATGTTTATAAATAGAGGATTCATACATTTGGGTTAAAACCCATAGATTAGAGATAGAATTTCATACTTTAGAGAGGGATTGGGCATGGGTGTGAAAGAAATCACCTATTCATAACCCTATATACCTGTTGGTAGCTGATTCTAACACTTCTTTAGATGCCGTATAGGAAATTGAAAAGAAATTGATGAATGTTAAGCTTGATCATCCTCTCAAGTCTTCTACCTTGCATGAATGAATGAATGAGGCTTAAAATGAACTTAACCCCTTTAAAAGTCACTATTCATAACTCAAAATGACGTAGTTTAGGCCTAAAAAATTTAGGAATTATGGAAAAACCCTTACTAAATTCGCAGAAAATAACTGTCAGGTAGTCCCAACGAGGGACCTAAGGACTCATGGCTTAGCTCTTGAGGTTCACTACTCAATAGGTCTCCTGGGCTCTTAACGGGCGACCTCACGACTCGTTACTGGTGACCACGACTCGTGGTCACCACCCATTATGTACACTGCCTCCACTCTTCTCTTCTACTTCTCACTCATCCCACGACTGGACTAACAACTCGTGGGGTCTGACCATGAGTCGTGGTCATGTCCGTGGGAATCCTTTTTCCCAAAATTTCCAAAATCCCCACTGGCCTCCCTACGAGTCACATCACGACTCTTGGGTTGTACCAATGAGTCATCTCACGACTCGTTCTGTGCCTGGTATCAATTTTTACACTTTTCTCCGTTTCAACTCTGGGGTATGATCTTTGGGCTTCCGGGATATAATACTAAGCATGCTAGAAAAGAATCAAATAGGACTTTAACGGGTTGTAATGTTAGCTAGAGGACGGGTAAAAAAATTATATAATAGCGACTTACGCTTTTTTAAGCACTTGGCACTTTTTATACTTCATCACCCATTCTCAGGGGTGGATTTATGTGTAAGGTTGGGGGTGCTACGTTACCCGAACATTTCGGTTAAAAATTTGTATATATATGTATATTTGTATGATATATTTTATAAATATTAAACTTTCCACCCATAGTACAAAGTAACGCGTGGTGCCAGTGGTGAATGGTCAAGTATTCTACCACCTGGCTACGAGTTTGATCCCAACTGGCACAACTTTTTTTATTTATGCTGCATTTTTTTGTTTGTTTTGCCAAAAAGAATTTTCAAGCGAGATTTAAACCCCCGATCTCTTCAATAAATGTCTTATCCATTAGGTCATGTGAACCATATATTCTTAATGCACATACTATATTATATTTAACTTTACGGCCATCTGTTACCTAAGTTATAAAAAAATTTAACTTGATTTTGCTGTCAGTTTTTCGTTTCAATTTTTGCTAATTTTCTTTTTCTTCCTTTTTATTTTAAGCATAAAATATTAATCTCTGTGTTTAATTTATGTGACACACTTATTTTTAGTCTATCTCAAAAAGAATATTACTTTCTATAATTAGAAACAAATTAACTTTAAAATTCTCTTTCTTTTTTCTTAATGAAATATTTTATAGTCACACAAATGTCTAAGATTTATTACCACAAATTTCAAATGTCTTTCTTCTTTTCTTAAATTTTGAGTCTAGTGAATGAATAACATGTGTGTGTGTATAAATATATTGTTTGATAATTATTCTCCTATATATATATACACACACACACTAATATTGTTAGAAAGTTTTTTTCTTTTCTCCGCGCTATCGTACTTTTTCGTTTGATCTATTTGTCTTTGTAAATCGAAAAGACGAATAATTGAACTGATGTCATCCCAAATTTCTATTTACAAGATGAAAATAGGTTAAATATTTGATGATTTGATCAATACATCTATGTTTAAAATGGTATGACACTCGTAACCTTCAAGTTTTGGATCCGCCTCTGCCCATTCTTTTTTTTCTTTTTTTTTAGTCTCCTCTTCATCAATTATTTCACTACTAATTCTTATCATATCAAGAATATTTCAGTCATATATTTTTTTTCTCAAGCATTTTTTAATCATGCCACATTCTTTCAAAGAAGACCCATCACAATTAACTCTCATTTGTCACCATTTTCACTTGACCATCTCTGTTTTTCTATTGTGTGCAAGGAATCAAGGAGCATAGACTGTGATTCAACAAAAGAAATCAAGGTAAAAATATAACTACCAAACGAAAGGCCACAGGCTCAAAGAGGGTAGCTAGTGGTAATAATATCTTAGTAGAATAAAATTCACAGGACATATCAAAGAAAGCTTATCATCATCTTCTAAATAGAACAACACTTCTTATTTCGCTTCAATAACATGTTGGGCAAGTTCCAGACTAAGATGCAATACATGAAATATACGTAAGAAATCCTCACCTATCTCACATGACACAAGTATCAATCAAGATGGATCAATTCCACTTCTAAGACAAACAAGATCACCACAAACAACAAAATAAGAATAAGCTATATACATAGTCAATACCTTGAGCCTAGTTGTTAATTTTCTTTTGCTATTTTATATTAACACTCAAGCACTCGTAGGAAAGTACTACTCAAACTCAGGCCTAAATATGGTAGCATCAAACCAAATCAAAAAGGTCTTTTCTTTTCTCTCCTTAAAAAAAGAACTAGATTTTTTCCGTCAATCCTGGAGCCACAAATCCTGGTGGATTGCGCCACAAGGAGTGATGCAACTACTACTAAATTTTATGATTTTTCACTTCTTTCGCGACGCTTTGTAATATTGATTCTTCCTTGATTGTTTTTTGATGATTTTCTGATTTTTTTCTTTAATCTAGTTCCAAGTCTTTTAAAACATACCTATACATCATAATATACCAATATTAGCTCAAACTATAGAATTAATACTCAAGAAGATGATTAAAATGTAAATGTGAGACAAATAATAACTATATTATACGTATTTTTGCCCCAACATCAGTATTCGAATAGTCAAAGGGCCTAAAATTGGTTTTCCTTCGTGTGTGGCCTTCGGGCAGTCGAGGAAACTTAAATTGATTTTCCCTACATGTATGTCCCTTAGGCGGACAAGGAACCCTAAAAAGTTTTTACCTTCATATGTAGCCTTTGGGCTGACAAGGGACTCTATTAGCTATTTTTCCTTCATTACTATTACTAATTGGGTTTTCCTTTGATGGTTTTTAACAATCAATTAACTAG